>PVIC010012426.1:0-24714 GCA_004025085.1 Thryonomys swinderianus
TCTCTGGTCATTCAAGAGATGCAAATGAAAACAACATTGAGATTCCACCTCACTCCACAAAGAATGGCTGCGATCACAAAGTCAACCAACGATAAATGCTGGCGTGGCTGTGGGGAGAAAGGAACCCTTCTACACTGTTGGTGGGATTGCAGACTTGTGCAACCATTGTGGAGATCCGTGTGGAGATTTCTCAGAAAACAATTCAAAACAGGTGAATCTTGGAAGCTGCCTATACAGTGGTACCTGAGTTCACAACCTTGATTCTTTCCATGATTCTGGCTTCAAATGGAGTTGAACAAGAACCAAATGAAATACAATGGTTAGGTTCAACACTGATCTTATGGGGAAATTTGATTCAGTTCTCTTCCAGTTTAGTTTGTGACCAGAATTGTGGAGAGAATTGAGTTCATGAATTGCGGTACCACTGTATATCCATCAACAGATGAATGGATAAAGAAAATGTTATATTTATACACAATGAAGTACTACCCTGTCACAAAGATACATTTGAGTCATATAGAAAAATGGATGCTCCTTAAGATTATAGTGTTAAGTGACCTAAATCAGACACAAAGCAAAAGACTGGGTCTGTTATAACAAAATATCAGGGACCACTTCCGGAAGCTGGAAAGTCTGAGATCAAGGTACGGGTAGTAAGTCTGGTATCTGGTGAGAGTTTGCTCTCTGGCTAACAAATGATATTTTCTTCCTGTGTCCTCTATGTTAAAGAGGAGGCAGGTCTTTAGTGCCTCTGTGCTTTGACACTGTATTCACAAGGAAGTTTTAATTTTCTATGGAAGAGAATGAATGTTTTTGTTTGCTGTTGCTTGAAGAGTGCTCTGAAAAACAATATAATGTGTTTGCTTTCCATGGAGTATGAAATTCAGACTGGGTCTCTTACAGAAACTATGTTTCCATTCTGGCTAGAAAACTACACAGGTGAAGAGAATGGACTATGAGAGAATAACAACTGAGCCAGTAGAACCTTGAAGGACCCTTGTAAAGCCTCAGTCCACAGCCCCTTTAGAAGCAAACATACACTTGACATAATATCTTACAAACAAAGCTTTCCAGGGTAGTATGTTGGAAAAGTGGATTTGCAGTGAAAGTGTCATATGAAATCTTATGAGGTTTCAGTCTTTTTTATTAAGAGAATAAATTACTAGTTTTCATGGCTTTGATTTGCATTCTCTATCACAGTAAGAGTAGAGTTTTGTAGAGTGACATTAAGCACTATTCCAATTCTGGCATTGTGTACTAGCTGGGCAAGTTACCTCATTTTTTTGAACCTTAGTTCCCCTTACTGATTAAGAAGACAATGAGGGCACCCTTACTATAACACTTGTCATTGCCATCATTAATGTTATTATCTTATAAAATCAAATGTGCTGTCCTGCTACTGCACACACCCAGTAATTGATCCTCTGATTAAGTGAGAGAACTAAGTCTGGGGCCTTTCAGATAAGTTCACTAATTTCATTCATGATTGTTTTGCCTTCATGACCTAACCACCTCCAAAGAGCCCCATCTCCTAATATCTTGATCAGAATTCAGTTTATGAATTTGGGGAGTGACATAAACATTCATACCACAGCAGACCCACATTCCCCCAAATCAGCTGTTCTTAGTAAACATGTCAGAATTCTAAGTGAAAATTTTATTTTTTATTGTGAAATAGGAAGAAAATTTTAAAGGGGTGGGTAGAAGCTAGTAGAGGAAGGAAAAAAATGTGATGGTTAAAAAAAAGGAAACAAAGTTTACCTATATAGGGGCAGGGAGTTGTAGGCAGGGCAGGGGAATAGGAAAAACGAGAATCAAGATGTGTCATGTACTGATACAAACTCTCAATGCTGAATGTGATCACAATGTATATATGAAAGGTACCAATAAAATCAATTTTTTAAAAAGGAAAAATTTATTTTATTAGCAAGCCTGGTAATAATTTGAAAGACAATGATTTTCATGAACATGCTTGATTTTATTTAGAAAAATCAGAACTTTCTTTTTCCTAGTTGTAGTGAAGTTGAAACTCATGTCTCATCAGCTGAGCAAAACTACCCTTCAGTGGCTTAATTATTTTTAAAATGGAAAAATGAAATTATTTTAAAAAGTAAATGGATAATAAAATGATTGAAATAAACAAATAGAATTGTAGAGATCAGACTGAGGTTACCAAGATGAAGTTTATTCCAAAATTCACAACTCAGTCACAACACAGGACTGTGAAACTAGACTCCATCAATCGTGTGGTACATACTAAACCAAGAGATTTCACAAAGACCATCACTCAATCTTTGTTCCAGCTCTGTGAGCATGTATTATTCTCATTCAATAGGATGGAAAGATGCTATCTGCAGAACTGAAAGTCACATCATGGAGGGCAAATGTGGAAGGAAGGCCTCCATGTCTGACTCCAGCATTTCTCATGTTGATGGATTTAGAAGAAAAACTAAAGCCTTTCGCTATAATCCACCTAGTGCTTAACAATCTGAAACTTTCCTTGGATTAAATAAGAACTCAACAGGGTAATAGTATCCTTTACTTAGTCTTATGCAAGAGAGAGGGATTTTAAAATACCAGAGAGGAAGATGAATATATTAAAAAGATAAAAGGTTAATTTCTAAAACTCAGTACAAAAGAAAATCATTGAGCAAATAATTAAGGTGGGGATGCAGGAAGCACATGGTAACATTTTCATTCATATATCAAAATTGTTAAAACTATGTACACGTTATAAAGACAAACTAGCAAAGCTTCTTTGGAAGCAGGTGTTGCTCACTGACTTTACACACACACACACACAAGTAATTTCATAATCATTTCTCAGTGCTCTTAAATCTCCTGGCAGCTATTTCTGAAGAGTAAACAAAACACACAAAATTTATTATATTGACATGGAGGAAATTTAAGCAAGCCAACATAAAGGCAAATAGCATAGTCAATGCACGTGCGGCTCAAATAGAATATTCCTTCCTAAGCATTTAGGAAATTGCATTTATGCTATAATTTTAGGCATGGTTTATCTCATTTTGAACCAAATGCCTTTTGTCATTATTTCATAAGTATCCAATAGGATAACGAGTCAGATTCACCTGAGTTATAGTACTATCTGGGCTCTGTGGCAGTGTGGGTGGAGTGTTAATTGGCTTTGACAGCTACCCAGTGGACTGATGGGGCACACTTCTGAGTGTGTCTGGGTGGGTCATGGAGATGTGGCCTTGGGGTCTTCACCTTGTCCCCTGCTCATTCCTACTGGCACTGTTTCCTGGCTACAATGAACTAAGCGGCTTTGCTCCACCAGAAGCATCACCATGATGTTTCTGTCTTGGAGCCAGCTGACCACGGACTGAATGACCTGGAACCAGGAGCTAAATTAAGCCTCTCCTCTTTTAAATTGCGGGTGTCAGGGACTGTGTCCCAGCAATGGGAAAACTCACTAAAACAATATCTACACTTTGTTGCTGTTTGTACTTACCCTAGTACTTGGCAATCTGCATAGACTATTATCTAATGAATTCCCCAACCCAGGATTGAAGGAATGCTTTTGTGAGCCAACAAATAAGGCTTCATTTATGTTAAATGTTAATACTGCATACACAGACCTTTACTCCAGACTACATGAGCTGACAGAATAATATTTTTCCATTGTCCTTTGGGACAATATACATCCATCTCTTATAAAGAAATTATAAGCAAACAGCTTGGTAAATATTCAGTGAAGTCACCCATGTAACCAGCACCCCCATGAATAAATAGAACATGACCAGGAGCTCAGTAGCTCCTACTGTAAGCCCTTGATCACTTTCTCCCACTAGAGATAACTACTATTTTCACTTATAGACTAAATACACTGTTTTTACAGTTTATAAACAGAATCATAAAAGTAGGTAGTCTTTTATTCCTGTCTTCTTCCACTTACTGTGTTTTGTGTGCAACAAAGATTCATCCATTCTACTGTATTTTAGTGTTCCGTTGTATGTGTGCACTGTAATTTATTACATTACTCTGCTGCTGTTAAATATTTGAGTTGTTTCTAATTTAGGGTTATTATAAAGAATTCTGATAAAAGTATTTCTGTACTTTTTTTTGGCTGAACATACAGGATTTCTTTGGGGTAAATACCTAGGAGTGCAAAAGCTAGGTCCTGAGTATTTATATATCAGCTTTGGTAGATACTCTCAGTTTACCAAAGTGGTTAAACTAACTTACACTCCCATTAGCAACTGTCTGTCAATTTCATTTGTAGCTGTTTTGTGTTAGGAATGCAGTGGTATGAAATTGTGTTTTAACCTGTATTTCTCTGGTGACTAATGAAGTTGTGTACTGTTTACTGTCCACCTGAGTAATTGTTTAACCTCTGAAATATCTTCAAGTCTTTTATCTATTACTGTTCTGTCTCTTGGATCTCTGCAGTTTGCTTTGAGGATATCTAAACTTGACCACTTCCTTCCATTTGAGAAGGGTCATCAACCATTGACAGAGTTAATATATGACCTCTCTACAGAAAGCTGCAGAAACAGCTTGCATAACAAAATAGTTTGGACAAGCTACAATGCTAGTCAGCTAAGAAGAAAAATAAACACATTACTAGAATCACATGTTTTTACAGCCCAGCTTGGCAGTCCTCAGTACAAAAGTCTAACACAACCTATTTACAGGTGCAGTTGTCACCAAAAAGCATAAACTTGCTTCATCAAATATTATGCTGTTCCTTTTCTCTACCACCCCTAGAGTCCTCAGTAAATTCAGGAAATTTACGTAACATTCCTTCATTGACTCAGGAAATATTTACCAAGTACCTACTTTGTGCTAGGCACAATTCTAGATGATCAGGAAAAAGCTGCAAAAACTCAGAAAAATAAAAATCACATCTTTACTTCTTGTACACCCCACTTTTTCTGTTTGGGTGTGCAGAGTACGTGAAGATAAGATTTGCTGCACACTGGGTTATACAGGGGAGGACTAGCAGCCTGGAACATGGGAGAAATATGGGGTTTAGAATTCAAAATTATCCCATCTTGGGTTAATCTGGCTCTACCTATTACTGCACATTAGAAGTTCTTTAACTTTTCTAACCTTCAATTGCATAATGGAGAGCATGTATTTTCTGCAGGGACTTTTAGAAGATAAAATGAAACAATATAAACAAATTCTATCCAAGAACATGCTGAATTTAAATGGGGGATAATGAGTATACATGGCAGTTCTTAAAGAATATGCTTATTAACTTGGGTACAGACACAATCTTTACTACAAACAGAAGAACAACATGGCTTCTATTTATATCTTTTTGATGTATATTACTAAAATCTTTTAATTATTTTGTCAATTATTCATGCAACTGGAGAGGTAGCAGTAGACATAATAAAACAGTAGTTCATATCAAATGATCAGCTTAAAAAAACCTATGTCTGAAACCACTTATAGTCCCCAAAACTTCCTAAATAAGGCTTAAACCCTCTATATCCAATCTCATAAACAGGCCACAAAGGAAGTGGGCAATAGGAAAGTGAGACAGTAGGAAGCTGTTATAATGAACAAAGAAAGAAACCCATTCTACGAAAATTGTCAATAAGCAGCTTTGGACTTCCTCGAATGCCATGATTTTTAATTGAGCATGTCTCTTCTGGGGCCCTTGGAAGCTACTCCTGTGGAGGTGTCACAAAAGATAATGATTCTTATAAGTCATGAGTATCTAAACCAGGGCAATTCCTACATCTGTTCAATAAAGACTTTAGTTTTTTGCACTCAGTAGAATAAGACAGGGTTCAATACAAATTATCTTCCCATTTTCATTAATATAGATGTAAACACTGAGAAACATGGTTTGTGTTTCAATGTTCTCCCAACGCCTCATGTGGATGATGTGAGACTTTGTTTTGCACAGATAGCTGAATCTAGACTGTGTGATGATCGCTGGGGTTAAGGGTGTGTAATAACTAAACAACTACACGTGAGCGAGTGATTGGTTTGGCCCCTCTCTAATCTAGGTAGTCTGAATAAGAAGGAAGGGGCAGAAAGATGTTGTTAAACTTCTTTCTTGTTGCTTTTGCTGTGAGTTGAAACTCTTCGCTATCTTTGCTGCTTCGTGCATGCCATGTTTCTTCTCCTGTGCATGCCTGGCTGTCATCCTACCTTGGAGCCAGCTGACTGTGGACTGAAACCTCTACAAACTGTGAGCCAAATAAACTTTTTCCTTCTAACTTTGGGTGTCGAGTACTTTGTCTCAGCAATGAGAGAAAAATAAGTAACACACCTTATAAACAAGCAGATGTTGCCATATGGCCTAGTAATGCTGCTCCTAGGTATACAACCATGAGAACCGAAAATGTATATTTGTGCACAAACATGTGCAGTCTATTTTCATTATACATGTTAGATACAAACACTGAATAACTGAATACTGAACCACTCCTGCTTAAGCAGAAATATAGGCTGGGTTAGATTCCTGTGTATCTCTGGTTGCAACATTTTTGTGAATCAACCAATACATAACTTTATATGAGTCTGTTTAAGGACATTTAATTTCATAGATACTGTTAATTCATTAACACTGAACTCGTTGCCAACAGCTCTATAACTCATGCCTCATGAAGTATATGTGTTTTCTCTGTAATGTAACTTTCTTAGCGAAAAGCACAAAAATGTGAAAATATGGCATTAAACAGTCCTTGAAGTGGTCATTCATTTACAGCATGAGAACCAAAACAAGAAGACAAAGTGGTGTCTTGTTTGACCTCAGCTGAGAAGCTGCATGTTGAGCAATTCAATTTTTTTTCTGCTTTGCACATGTCTGGGAGTGACCACAAACATGCTGTGAGTATTAATTTGGGTGTTAAAATACGTGTTAGTGAATAGGTGAATCTATAAATAAAGAATTCACTAATGAGGACAGACTGTAAATGAAATGTTACAGGTACATTATAAATAACCGCTAAAAACTGACCCAACCCCAAAATCCAAGTACTGAATGGATATATAAAATGTAGTATATCCACACAATGTCATATTATTTAGCCATAAGGACTAAAGTAGACACATGTTAAAACATGAGTGAATCCTGAAAATATGTTAAATAAAAGAAGCTGGACAATAAGGTCAAAATTATATTGTATTATTTCACTAGATTAAGTGTTCAAAACTGGCAATTCCAGAAAAATAGAAAGTAGAATAGTAATTGCCAAAAGCTGAGAAGGTGGAAAACTGGCTATTTATACAAAGGTACAGAGTTTCTTTTGGGGGCAATGAAAATCTGGAAATAGAAGAAGTCACATAACTTGGGAATACTGTACATTGAAAGCCCCTGCAATTTAAGGAGTAAATTTTATGGTGTGCGAATTACATTTCAATGAGCCTATTTTAAAAACAATGTTTTATTTTTGGTAATGTAAACATTGTACATACATGCACAGAGTGTACACAAGTAAGATTCAGCCTCTCCTTATCCACTCCTTCCTGGATCCACCATTTAACAATCACTATTCTACTTCTAGGCCAATTCTTTTAGGTTTCCACATAGGAGAGATAATCTATAGTGTTTATCTTTCTGTGACTGGGCTATTTCAACTAATATGCTGCTTTCCAGTTTCATATAGTTTGCTGCAAATAACACAATTCCATTCTTCTTTATGTCTGAATACTATTACCTTGTGTAATTAACGTTTTCTTTATCCACACACCTGCTGATGAGCCCGAAGGGTGATTCCACATCTGAGCTATCCTAAATAGTGCCCCCAATAAATACAGGAGTCCAGATATCACTTCTGTGTGCTTACCTCATTGCCTTTTGATCTACTCCCAGAAATAGGATAGACAGATAATAGGGCAGTTTTCAGTTTTTGAGGAACTGCCACATTATTCTCCAGAATGGCTATAAGACATTACATTCCCAGTGTACCAAAGTTCTTTTTCTTCACATCCTTGCCAGTATGTACATATATATATATATATATATATATATATATATATATATATATATATATATATATATATATATAATAGCTATTCTAATGGATGAGATGATATCTCAATTTTTGACTTGCATTTCCTTGAAGTCTAATGGTATTAGGGATGTTTTCATATATTTGTTAGCCATTTGCATTTATTTTGGGGGGAGAAGTGTCTATCAGAATAACTGGCTCATTTAAAATTAGATTATTTGTTTTTTGGCAAGTTTCTGGAATTGCTTATATATTCTCACATATTGATTCTTTGTCAGATGAATAATTGACAATCTTTTCTCCCATTATGTCAGCTCTTTACTGTTGATTTAAGCCTATTATTAAAAAAGAAGTAAGTAGATGGGAATGGATGGGGCTTGTTAGAGCAATTTCTTTTTGAGTTACATGACACAAATTGTGTGATAACTTAAGTTTTAATGATCCATTAGCTAGCAAGTTGGTAAAGCCATCCTTTAATTTCATGGAAAGCAAACTAAGGATCAATCTGACTTTAAAAAATGTATGTTACCTAGTCTTTGCGAGTCATTTACTTTTGTAACACTGAGGCCAGTTTTCAATCTATCCCTTTGTTTGGCATCCTGAAGGTTTTATACAAATTGTGACAAACCACCTGGATGGCTGAGGGGAGAGTGGCCCCACTGTAGAGTGATGGAAGAAAACAAAATTTTTGTGAAAGGGGATATGAGAAAGGAGACGTTATATACTCATTATGAATATCTTCTTAAGCATAGAAGCTTTAGAAAGATAAGAATTTGGATATCTATTCCCTTAAAACTATCCATGTCTGGTGCTGTATAGAAGCCTTTGTGAACATTTAGGCACATAGACCCAAGACTGCCTGTTACAGAGTGAAAACTCAATTTTTTTTTTTTTTTTTTTTTTTTTTTTTTTTTTTTTTTTTTTTTTTTTTTTGCTTTTGAGACAGGGTCTCGCTTTGTAGTTCAGGCTGGCCCTGAGCTCACCATGGTGCCCAGGTAAGCCACTGCGAACTCAGCAATCCTCCTGTCTCTACCTCCTGAGTGCTGGGATGACAGGCGTGAGCCACCACGTCCGGCATTGTGGTATGCGGTGTTGATTGTCGGTGGGCGTGTCTCTACGCCCAGCATTCTATGTGGTTACCGGGGATTGAACTCAGGACCTTGCACTTGCGAGGCAGGCGGCGGAACCACTGAGCTAACCCCCCAGCCTGAAAACTCAAGTTTTAAGTCTCCCCATCTTTTCTCTTCACCAACTGAATTCCAACTTCTGTTTACTGACAGGTGATGCAAGCTACCATTTTAGATCCACCTCTCATACTCTCATGAAATAAATCTCAAGAGGACAGAGTGCTTCTTATCCCATTCGTACTAAGCATAGAACTTTGTGCAAAGCACAAAGTAATCTAGAGGTGATTTAAGTTCTTTTTTTTTTTTTTTTTTTTTGAGACAGGGTCTTGCTTTGTAGTTCAGGCTGGCTCTGAGCTCACTATGTAGCCCAGGCAAGCCTGGAACTCAGCAATCCTCCTGTGTCTGCCTCCCGAGTGCTGGGATGACAGGCGTGAGCCACCATGCCCGGCACTGTGGTATGTGGTATTGATGGCTGATGGGTGTGAGTCTCCACGCCCAGCATTGTATGTGTTCCGGGGATCGAACTCAGGACCTTGCGCTTGCGAGGCAGGCACCAGAAGCACTGAGCTAACCCTCCGGCCCTGATTTAAGTTCTTTAAATCACCTCTAGATTACTTATAATACCTACTGCAATATAAATAGTTGCTAAACTGTATTGTTTAGGGATTAATGGCAAGAAAAATGTATATACAAAGTTTTGTGATATGAAAAAGTACTCCTTGCTGAAGAAAACCAGGCACAGTAACATTCCTGTGCAAATTAGGAATATAAAAGCTATATAACAAATATAAATGATCTTTAAAAGTCCTGAGCCCTTTGACCTCGGAAATCCCCCCAACCTTTGTGTTCTACTAAATAGCTGACTACAAACACCTTCCCCTTTTGACTTAAATAAGAATCATGAATGCCCCCTTGTTAGCTATGATAAAGCCAAGTACAGACCTTTCAAACTCCCATTCTTTGCCTCATAAATGATTGGCCAAACTGTTTGTCACCTCCACTAATTAAGTGGGAAAAAATGCCTGTTAATCAAACTTTGGTTAAGCCTCTCTCCTTTTGCTAGGTCTGTCTACTTTTTCATTCCAGACTCTTTTATCTTTGCTTAGTCTTCCCATTCAAGGGGGGGAAAAAAAAACCTTTTTCTTGTTTTAGTTTTGCCTAACCCTTGAGATGCCCATAGACCTTATAGACACAGTATTCTACTAAAATAGATGGCACTCCCTATTGGAAGTCCCTTTCTCCCTTATACAATAATCCTTTTGAATAAATTCTCTCCTAAGTTAGAATTTGTTTTTTTTTATTTGATACATATTATTATACGAGGCAAATTTTTGTAGAAGAACCTAAATAAACAAAAGACATTTCTCAGGTTATTTCCAAAGCCTACACTTACAGCTGTAATGATGCGGTTAAAGCCTGCCAGGCATTCAAGAACTACTACTCTTCATTTACTTCTGTAGATTTGAATGTTGTAATTAGAAAATATACAAAAATTCTTCTAAGTAGTATATAGATTGAGATTTCTATCTACTGTAACCCATATCAGTGTTTATGCATCTATCAACACAATGAAATCTGTCATTATCTATTTTCTATTTTTGACAAATTCTCTAAATCATACACTGTAAAAGTTAAAAAGAATGAAAGGTTCAAAGAAAATAGCTATTTATATAGGCATAGAGAATATATGAAAAGATTTAAAAAGAAACTACATACAGTGGAAGAGAAAAAACCTTTAAGTTTTATTTCAGGGTAAAAAGTGAACAGAGGCTCTTGTCCTACATTTTTTTCACATGGTTCTATTTCCTGAATGTGACATTAAGATGATATACAAACCATTAAGATGAATATATAAGCCAAAGACCTTTGAGCGCTCTAATATATAAACATGATGGCCTCTTCATCAACACATCTAATTCATAGGAAATGACAGGTCCAGATTAAGAGATACAACATAAACCCATGTTAATATCTAGAACTCTAGTGAACAAGAATGAGTCATTTTAGTTAACAAATAGCCCTATACTTTCAGGAGCAGGTAATCTGGAATTAATCTTCTTAATATTCTTGAAAGACAGAAAAAAATTAAGATGAAAGAAATGTTTTCTTTTCCCATATAAATTATCACAAGAAATTTACTATAAATTGCCTCAGGTTTTTTAAAATTTTTTTTTCTTTTTTTTGAGGCAGGGTCTTGCTTTGTAGTTCAGGCTGGCCCTGAGCTCACTATGTACCCAGGTAAGCCTTGAACTCAGCAATCCTCCTGTCTCTGCCTCCCGAGTACTGGGATTACAGGTGTGAGCCACCAAGCCCGGCAATTTGTGGTATGTGGTACTGATTGCCAGTGAGTGTAAGCCACCATGCCTGGTACTGTTGTATGTGGTTACCAGGCATTGAACCAGGGACCTTGTGCTTGCTAGGCAGGTGCTGAAACCACTGAGCTAAATCTCCAGTCCTAAATTGCCTCAGTTTTAGAGATATATTAGCAGTTCCTCACA
This sequence comes from Thryonomys swinderianus, assembly GCA_004025085.1. Classification (NCBI taxonomy): domain Eukaryota; kingdom Metazoa; phylum Chordata; class Mammalia; order Rodentia; family Thryonomyidae; genus Thryonomys; species Thryonomys swinderianus. The sequence continues at coordinate 11,566 of PVIC010012426.1, forward strand.
GAACCACAGGACTTGATAAGCAAATTATAAACTTCACATTTGTAAAATATGTATCTTACTTTAAATATAGTTATCCAGAAATGTTTGTCACACACAGAGAAATAATTTTTTTTTTCTTTTTGAGACAGGGTCTCACTTTGTAGTTCAGGCTGGCCCTGAACTCACTATGGTGCCCAGGCAAGCCACCGTGAACTCAGCAATCCTTCTGTCTCTGCCTCCTGAGTGCTGGGATGACAGGCGTGAGCCACCACGTCCGGCATTGTGGTATGCGGTGTTGATTGTTGGTGGGTGTGTCTCCACGCCCAGCATTCTATGTGGTTACCGGGGATTGAACTCAGGATCTTGCACTTGCGAGGCAGGCGCCAGAACCACTGAGCTAACCCTCCGGCCCAAAGAAATAAATTTTTAAAAAACAGATGTATATGTATGTTTTAAAGTTGACTCTTTAGTCAGAAAAATTTCAATAGTCTCTCACACACACCCATGCGTGCATACATGCATGTACTCATACGAGCATGCATATGCATGCATGTGTGCACACACACACACACACCAGTAAAAAAAGAAACAGACAAGAAGTATCCTAAAACGTTATTTTGCTAAGGCAGCACTTACAATTTACTATGTAAGACCTACAGAAATACGGATTTTTCTATATAAAGAATATTTGCTTTAAAATAAAGGAGAAAGAAACTTAATGGGAAAATCCATTTTAGGAATCTAAGAATCAATGACCCATATAGTAATTAAATGGATAATATGATCAGCACTGTAAAAAGTAAATGTTTTACTGAAAGTTATACCACTATCTGCAAGCTGGTCTCCAGCATTTTGGCTCAAATATTCCATCAATAATAAAAATTCTTTTTTTCCAGATAGAACTACTGTTAAAATATAATTTTAATATATATTAGCCATGTTTAAGGATTTCATCATCTTTAAGAATCTATGATTAAGTGCTCACTTCGGCAGCACATATACTAAGAATCTATGATTAATAAAATCAATGTTCAGAAATCACTTGATGACTTACTGATGACAGTTTCACATGCATATGATGTTGTACATAAAGAATAATTCAGTAATATTTAAAAGAATGGATCTTTCCCTTTCAAAAGGTTGAATTTATAAGTTAGACTTTGATATATTAAATCTGATTAGGTTTTAGTAATTACTTAGGAATCACACTCTGTTATTTTACATGACAAAATTAAACCTAAGTATAATCTTTAATACCTTAAAATGTGTTAGATTACTATGTTAACTACAATAGTGAAAAAATGTTAACACTAAGAAAATGCAACTGTAAAACAAAAGGTTTTGTCATGCTTTCTACATGCACAAGGAGGAGATAGACAATTAGTTCACCAATTTGACAAACACTTGTATGTATATGCTTATGTAGAGTTACTGCTTTATCATCATGTACATTCTTGCAGTCACACCAAAATAGAAAGTAGAAATGGGGCTGGGGATTTAGCTCAAGTGGTACCACATCAACCTTGGATGTACAAGGGCCCAAATTTGATCTCCAGTACCGCAAAACAAAACAAAACAAAAAAAGACCATATGCTAACCTTTTCTAGTCACATTCATCCTTGTCTGAGGATTCTTACCCTAACTTTTCAGGGTCTAACAACTCACAGACAATAATCTGCTCTCCAGTTCTATAACTTCATCATTTTGAAACTTACAAAGGAAATCACACAGTATATAATGCATAGAGATAGATACCTTCATGTAATTACTGAAGATCCATTCAAATTGTTGGATACAACAGATTTTTCTTTTTTAGAGTATGTCTATACTATTTATTGATTTTATCATTAATGCACTGTAGGATATTTTAGTACCTTCTAAATTTTACCTATTATGAATAGAGCTGTATGAAAACTTGATTACAGGTCTAAAACTTAGACTGAGTCTAAATTTTTATTTCTCTGGGATATACATTTATTTCCCTTGAATGTAATTGCTGGGTTATATGGCATGTATGTATTTAGCATTTTAAACATACTATTTTCCAGAGTTACTACACCACTTTACATTCCCACCAGCAATGTACGAAAGATCCATTTCCTTTGCATCCTTGCCAAAAAATGCTATTATGATTATTTTTACTGTAACTGTTCTAGTAAATGCATAGCGATATTTCCTTGTGCTTTTGATTTCCCTAAATGGATGATATTGAATACATTTTTGTGTGCTTGGTTAGAACTTGTATTGAAAATCTGATTCCTATTTAAATCTTCTATTTTATAGGAGATAGTCAACTCACTTATGTTCAACCTGCATTTCCTGGCCAATTCTTGTGGACACTCATTCCTTCTTCAATTTAGTTATGCAGGGATTTTGTGTTGCTAGTTTAGTTTGCCCTTCTTAATATGCTGTGCACACAATAGGACTCTGTCCATATAGTCAATGAAGAAGCAGGTGAATGGATGAATCAGCTCCGCTTTGCTTGGGCGGGGGAAATGGTTGTTGGAAATTGACCTGGCCGACTCCCTGGCCACCTGGGCCACTTCATCATTGTTTTTATCATACTATCAATGCTTCTTCATTTGAGCCATGTCAACAGCACACCCCTCAGGCTACTTCTCTGTTAATATTCTCTCCCAGCTCTCTGCCAGTATGATCAGTGGCCTTGTTACCCCTGTGATCTCCATCCCCATGGACATTGTTAAGATCTGGAACCTAGAACTTGTATACATTTTAGAAAAACATTCATATTTTTTGCCAATTATTTTGTAATTGTTATTTTAATGTATGAATTTTGCATTTGGTGTCACATCTGACAATTCTTCAACTACTTCCAGGTGTGAATGATTTTCTAGTACATTTTAAAAGTTACCTAGATTTGGTTTACACTGAAATGTATGGCCCATTTTGAGTGTATTTTTATACAGGACTAAGTCTTAGGTTGAGGTCCAGTTTTGGTCTATGGGCACCCAACTGTCCCACTGTTTTTTGTTTAAAAGCATTATTTCCCACTGAATTAGGTTTGAACATTTGTTAAAAATCAGATGTCTGATACCTATAAGTGAAATAAATAAGACACAGATGTGTAAATATCATACTGTCTCTCTAGTATGAGAAACTGAAGATGTAAATGAGGTCCCAAATATATGATAATGTGAAATAGGAAGAAAATGTTCAAAGGGAAAAGGAAAAGGGGGGGTAGAGGAAAGCAAAGAAGGGAAAGAAAAAATTTGATGGTTAAAAAAATGAAAACAAAGCTGGATGGGGGTTGTAGAGAGGACAGGGGAATGGAAGAAAATGAGAATCAAGATACATCATGTACAGGTACAAATTCTCAATGTTGAATGTGTTTGTGACATATATCTAAAATTACCAATAAACTCAATAAAGGGGAAAGAAAACAAAACAAAAAAATCAGTTGTCTGTACCTGTGTGGGGCATGGGCCTGCTTCTGGGAAATCAGTTCTGAAGATCTTATGTTTATCCCTGTGCTAGTACCACACTGCATTAGTTCATATGTATACACACAGATTAATAGCTTCTTAAAATATTTTAGCTATTTTTGTTCTTTTGTTCTTCCTTAAAATATTTTACGATGCCGGGCGTGGTGGCTCACGCCTGTTATCCCAGCACTCGGGAGGCAGAGACAGGAGAATTACTGAGTTCGAGGCTTGCCTGGACTACATAGCTCAGAGCCAGCCTGAACTACAAAGTGAGACCCTGTCTCAAAAAAGAAAAAAAAATTTTACGATGGGGCCTTGCCTGGGTTACATAATGATCTCAGGGCCAGCCTGAATCACAAAGCGAGACCCTATCTCAAAAAAAAAAAAAATTAGGATGTACTTTCTTATACCCACAAAAAATTTTCATGGGATTTTGATTGAAACTGAATCAAACTCAGAAACAAATTTAGGGAAGAAATGGTGCCTTTACTATGGTGAGTATGCAATCCATGCACAGGGTATACAACTCCATTTATTTAATGTTTGGTTCCTTTCAACAGTTTTGTAGTTTACAAAATTTCAGGTTCGTATATATTGTGCAGGATTTATATCTAAGTATTTAATTTTGTTTTATGGGAATATAATTAATTTCGGTATGTTCTCATATTCTTTATAAATTCACTATTTCTAGTTTTTGTAGAGTCCTTAGGAGTTTTGTACCAATTGTCATGTCATCTGCAAATGGATAATTTCATTTCATCTTTTTCTATCTATAAGTTACAATGACTTTTCCTACTTTACTGTGAAGGTTTCTGGCAATATGCTGAATAAGAAGGGTCAGTATGGACAACTTGCCTTATTCCTTTTTTTAGGGGAACAGCATTAGTACTAAGCTTTTCTGAAAGAAGTAAGGTCTTTGTCTAGATTCACTGTTTTTCACGTGGATATTCAACTGTTCTAGCATCATTTGTTTAAAAGACTCTCTTCTCCATTAGATTGACTTTGCTACTTTTCAAAGATTGGTTGGCTATATTTGTGAGGATCTATTCTTGGCTTTCTAGCCTATTATACTGAAATATTTATTCATTCTTCCGTTAGTAATATACTGTTAGGATTATTGTAGTTTCTAAGTATTGAAGTTGTGTAATGGCAGCCCTCCAACTTTGTTCTGCAATAATATGGTTCCAATTCTGGGTTTTTCCTTTCTATATAAACTTTACAACCAGTTTGTCAACATATCATTAAAAGTAACTTGCTGGAATTATGATTTAGAATGGAAAAGAATCTAGATGAAGTGGGGAAGAACTGACCCTTAACACCAACACGACCTATCCATGAACACAAAATAACTCTTACAATTTTTAAATTTCCTTCATTCAAGTTCTGAAGTTTCTTTAGCTTGATCCTTTACATACGTTTATACCAAAGTATTTCAGGGTTTTTTTATGTTAAGGGAAAGGTTTGTATTTTTACTTTCAAATTTCAATTGCTCATTGCTGGTATATAGGAAAAAAATCAACTTTTGTACGTTAACCTTATAACCATTTTTACTGTAATGCCTTCTTAGTTCCAAGTGTTTTTCGTTAAGTTGTTTTGATTCTTTGAAAATTACTACATAGACAATCATGTCATCTAAGAACAGAGTTGTATTATCTTCCTTGCCAGTTTGTGTAGTTGTTATTTCTTTATCCTGTCTTACTTCATTAGCTAGAACTTCCAATAGAATACTGACTTTGAATGGTAATCAGAGATGTCTTTACCTTATTCCCAATTGTAGGTGAAAAGCATCCAACTTGTCACCATTAAGTATGAAGTTAGCTGTGTTTTTATAGATGTTCCTTGTCGATTTCAGGAAGCTGTCCTCTATTCCTAGTTTGCTAGTTTTTTCCTTTTTCTTTTTAACCATGAATGCACATGAAATTTCCTTAATATGTTTACTGATATGATCAAGTGATTTCTTTATTCTTCCCTCCCTCCCACCATCCCTTCCTCCTCCTCCTCCATCTCTCTCTCTCTCTCTCTCTCTCTCTCTCTCTCTCTCTCTCTCTCTCTCTCTTTCTCACCAGGGATCAAACTCAGGATCTTGTACTTGCCAGGCAGGCACTGTGCCACTGAGTTACAACCCTGGCCTCTTCTATAGTCTGTTGATACGACAGATTATATAGACTGCTTTTCAAATATCTAATGAGCCAAGCGCTGCATACTTTCATTCTTTTGAAAGATGAGTAATATTCCATTATATGTAACAGTCTACTTTGTTTATCCATTAGGCAGATTATGGATATCTGGTATGTTTTGATTGACTACTACAAATGCTGCTATCAATATTCATGTAACATTTTTGGTGGGAATGTATATTTTCACTAGTTTTGCATGTAGAACTAGGAATAGAATTGCTAGGTCATATAGCACTCTAAATTCAACTTTTGAGGGACTGCAAGCCCTTTCTGCAATGGCTCCACTAGTTTAGATTCTCAACATCAATAAACAAGGGCTCCAAATTCTCCATATTTTGGCCAAAAATGGCTCTCTTTTTGAGTATAGATTTTCTAATAAGTAGTCAAGTGGTGTCTTGCTATGATTTGTATTTGCATTTTCCTCATGACTAATGATGTTGAGCATTATTACATGATCATTTTAAAATGTTCTTTAAAAAATGTCTATTCCAATCTATTATCCTTTTAAACTGAGGTTTCTCTTTCATGTACTGTTGACTTTCAAGAGTTATAACAATTGGTATGGTTGGGATATTAGAATCTTATCAGATATATGATTTGCAAATAGTTTCCCTAATTTTATGTCACATCTTTCACTTTCTTGATGATGTCCTCTGAAGCATAGAAGTTTGATTTATTGGTTTTTAATTTCATTGCTTCTATGTTAGGTTTAATATTTAAGAAACCAATGCTTGATAAAAGTTTGTGCCTGTTTTCTTCTAAGTTTCATTAAATTCATACATTTGAATCTTTGACCTACTTTAATTCTTGCATATAATGTGAGGTAAGGGTTCAAATTCATGTTTTTTCATATCAATATTCAGGTGTCTCAGTGTCACTATTTTCTATATCCATTCTCCACTGCATTATCTTGGCACTGCTGATGAAAATTATTTGTCTTTAAATGTATGAATTTTCTGGGCATGGTGGCATGCATCGATAGTCCCAGCTGTTCAGGAGGCTGGAGCAGGATTCCCAAGCCCAGGAGTTTGAGATCAGCTTGGGCAACAGCAAAACTCGGTGTCACAAAAACTCAAGACAACTGTTTTGAAACAAATTTCATCTTCAGACTTCTTACTGTTAGTATATTGAAATGACTTATTTTTGTATAATGATTTTATATGCTTTCACTTTGTTAAACTTACTTATTACATCTAATAGTATTTTGTGGGTCTTTTAGGATATTCTATATACACAACTATATACTCTCCAAGTAGTTTAATTTCTTTTCAATCTAGATATTTTTTTTGAGAATTAGTCTGAATTAGAACCTGAATGATGGCCACTTGTGCTTCCAGATGATCTCAGATATAGATTTAACTGTTCTTGAAGGAACATTACAAAGCAAAAAAAAAAAAAAATGTTTTCTCTGTGTGTACTGAGATGATTACTTGATGGTTGTCCATTTTGCATTTTTTTTTTTTTTTGAGACAGTGCCTCGCTTTCTAGTTCAGGCTGGCTCTGAGCTCACTATGTAGCCCAAGCAAGCCTGGAACTCAGCAATCCTCCTGTCTCTGCCTCCCGAGTGCTGGGATGACAGGCATGAGCCACCACGCCCGGCACTGTAGTATGCGGTGTTGATTGTTGGTGGGCGTGAGTCTCCATGCCCAGCATTGTATGTGGTTACCGGGAATTGAACTCGGGACCTTGGGCTTGTGAGGCAGGCGCCAGAACCACTGAGCTAAATCTCTGGCCCCCATTTTGGGTTTTTGTTTCATACCTTTATTAGCACATAATGGTTATACAGATTAATGTGTTTTATTTTGGCAGATTCACACATGTACATACTTTAATCATTTTCACCCTACCTCTGTCTTTTTATTTTGATGTAGCCCCATTTGTTGATTCTTGCTATTATTTCCTAAGCTACTAGAATTCTATTCAGTTGATCTTTGCTGGTGTTTATGGCTTCAAGTGTTTCCTCTAGGTTTCTTTTTGGCAGTTGCCAATTTTCAGATCTTACACCTAGGGCTTTGATCCACTTTTAATTGATTTGTTTATAGGGTAAGAGGGATCTAGTTGCATTCTTTCATGAGTGAATATCCAGTTTTCCCAGCATCACTTGTCAAAGAGGCTGTCTAGAGTGTATATTTTTAGCTCCTTTGTCCAGAATCAGATAGTTGCAGTTGCAGGGTTTTTTCCCTTGTGTTCTCTATTCTGTTCCATTGGTCTGTACATCTGTTTTTGTGCTGGTACCATGCTGTTTTTATTATTATGAAAGTCAGGATTTTTTTCTAATTTTGGGAAGAATGTTATTGGTATTTTAACAGGGATTGGCTCATCTCTTGGCAACATGCTCATTTTACCAGAATTTATTCTGCCAATCTATGATTATGGGAAGTCTTTCTATCTTACAGTGTGTACTTCAATTTCTTTCTTCAATATTTTACCTCTTTGGTTAGAATGATTCCCTAAGTATTTTAGTTTATTGAAGTTATTGTGAATGGAGTTGTTTTCCTAATTTCTTTCTCAGCTAGTCCATTATTGGCGTACAGAAAACCTACTGAAATTTACAAGTTGGTTTTATATCCTGCCTACTTTGTTGAATTTGTTTATTAACTCTAGAATATTTTGATGGAGTCTTTAGGATCTTCTGAGTAGAAGAACATGTCGTCTGCAAACCGGATAACTGGCATCTTCTTTTCCTATTTGTAACTCTTTCCCTTGCCTTGTTGTTCTAGCTAAAATTTTAAGAACTACATTGAATAGGAATGGTTAGAGTAGACCATTTTTTTTTTGAGACAGGGTCTCGCTTTGTAATTCAGGCTGGCTCTGAGCTTACTATGTAGCCTAGGCAAGCCTCGAACTCAGCAATCCTCCTGTCTCTGCCTCCCAAGTGCTGGGATTACAGGCGTGAGCCACCACGCCCGGCTTGCTATTTTTTTTTTTTAGAGTAGACCATTTATTCCTGATCTTAGAGCATATGCTTTGCAATTTTCCCCATTCAGAATGATGCTGTTTGTCATATATGGGTTTTATTATATTGAGGAATGATCCTTTAATAGCTTTTCCAGGGATTTTTAAATCATGAAGGAATGCTTAATTTTGTGGAAGGCTTTATCTGCATTGAGATGACCACTTGACTTTTAGAATGTGATTGTATTTATGTGGTGTATTACATTTGTTGTTTTGTGTATGTTGAACCATCCTTACATCCTTGGAATTAAACCAGCTTGTTCATGGTATATGATCGTTTATCTGTCTATCTATCTCTTATCTATCTATCTATCTATCTATCTATCTATCTATCTATCTATCTATCTATCTATCTATCTATCTATCTATCCTGTACTCACTATGTAGCCCAGGAAAACTTCAAACTTGCAGCAATCTTCCTGCCTCTCCCTCCCAAGTGCTGGGATTATAGGTGTGAGCCACCATGCCTAACAAGTATATGATCTTTTAATGTTTTGCTGAATATTTAATTGTTATTTTGTGTAGTTATTTAGATCAGGAGAAAAAGATTTACAATACTACTTTGATTACTTCTTATAGGGCAAGTTTGCCTAGTCACAAATTTTCTCAGTTGTTATTTACCTGAGAATATTTTAATTTAGCCTTCATTTTTAGAAGTACAGTATAAATGATTCTTGGTAACCAGTCCTTTTTCTGTCATCACCTTGAATGTTATTCCATTGCCTTCTAGTGTTCATGCTTTTGATGAGAAATCTGCTATTAATGTTAATGGAGGCCCTCTTGTACATAATGAGTTGCTTCTCTTTTGCTACTTTCATGAGATTCTCCTTGTTTGAAGCTTTTGGTTATGATGTGATTTTTGTTTTATTCTACTTGGAGTTTGTTGAACTTCTGGGCCATTACTTTTCCACATATTCTTTTTACTCCCCCACTTTTCTTATGGTGTTTCCATTATGCATTATATGTATATGCTTTGATGGATTTTCAAAGGTTTCTCTTCATTTTGTTTAATTTTCTTTCTATTCCTTAGAGTAAATAATCTCAATGAGTGTATCTTCAAATCTGTGAATTGTAATTATTTCTATTGTCTGCTCAAATCTGTTGATGAGATCATCTAGTGAAATTTTCCTTTTGGTTACTGTACTTTTCAATTCTATAAATTTGATGGTTAAAAAAAGGAAACAAAGCCGGGCGTGGTGGCTCACGCCTGTAATCCCAGCACTCGGGAGGCAGAGACAGTAGGATTGCGAGTTCAAGGCTTGCCTGGGCTACATAGTGAGCTCAGAGCCAGCCTGAACTACAAAGCGAGACCCTGTCTCAAAAAAAAGAAAGAAAGAAAAAAAAGGAAACAATGCTTATATATAGGGGGTGGAGTTATAGGGTGGGCAGGGGAATGGGACAAATGAGAATTAAGTCATGTCATATACTGCTGAATTCTCAGTGTTGACTGTGATCATGATGTGTATATAAAATGTACCAATAAAGTCAATACAAAAACTCTAGAACTTCTGATCTGTCCCCTCTCCTTTTTGTATTTACTATCTCATTATTGATAGTTTATATGTGATATAACATTACTCATTCTTTCCTTTCAGGTTTTAGAGATGTTTTCTTTATTTCTTTTACTATATCTAAAATAGCTAACTTTTAACTCTTTTTCTACTGAGTTCAGCTTTTGTGTTTGCTCAGGGACAATTTCTTTTGATTGCTTTTCCCCTCTGTGCATGAGGCATATTTTCTTGCATTTTGCATGCATGCTCCATATTTTTTTTCTTGAAAACTGGATGTTTTAAATATTATGTATCAACCCTAAAGTCAGCATCTCCCTTCCTCTAGGAGATGCTGCTCCTGCTATTGTTTGCTCATGTTCATCAGTATCTTGCGATTTTTGAGAACAAATTTTATAAAATTTGATTTCTTCTTTTGTGTGGCATTGTGCATATGTGTGGTTCACCTTCAACACTTATGCAGAAAGCTGACATTAACCACATGTATTGCTTGGAAGAGTCTGAAAGTCAGCCAGAGGCAGATACTTAAGGCCTTCTCGCTGATCTTTTACAAACATGTGCAAGGCCATGCACATATGCGTGATGTTCTTGATTCTAGGAATTTGTTGTAGCTTTTTAAGTCTTAGCTTTTCTTTTTAAGCTCTCAGTTAGCTTTTTTATTTGCCTCAATAAATTTTGATACTTATTTCTAAAACAAAAAGTATAATTAGTGACTCAGCAGGGTAAAAGACCAAAAAATGTATTAAATAAAACTTCAAGATAATATTCTAGGAATTTTATTAATCCAAGATATACATATATATGAGAAGGTATCTTCCTATCAGAACTACTACCCAAATATGAATTCATCCAGCTTTTATTTAATAAAAGCTTCTTATTCATCCATGTTTATAAGTATCAATTTCACTTTTCATATATATGAAAAAAAATTCTAAACAATTATGGAATAATGTATATTTTTTAAAAAAATAATTTTTGGTATAATTTAAATATATGTAATGATCACATTCATCAAAGGGAGTTTGTTCCTGTACATGATATAGCTTGATTTCTCTTTTTCTCCCATTTCCCTTTCTCCCCTCAACCTCCCTTCACCACTTATTTACAAAAGCTTTGTTTCTATTTTTTCCTTCTTTTATGATTTTTCCCTTCCTCCCTTCATAGTTTCTCTTTCTTTTTGAACAGTCTCTTTCTATTTCATATTATCTATTACACATTTTGGTCCTTATTTACCCTTTCAGTTTCTCATGCTAGAGTGACAGTTCGATAGTTATATATAGGGGGCTGGCAAAACTGGCTTTCTACATGCTGAAGATTAAAACTAGACTCATGTCTCTCTCACCATTGCACTAAACTAAAATAAAATAGATCAAAGATCTAACTATTAAAACAGAAACACTAAGTTTTCTGAAAGAGAAAATATGTAGAGCTCTTGAGGACACAGGTGTCGGTAACCATGACATAAACAAAACCCAAACTACACAAGAAATAGTGCAAAGAATCAACAACTGGGATTTCACCTTATTACAAAGTTTTCACCCTGTAAGAGATATCACCAACAGAGTGAAGAGACAACCCACAGAATGAGAAAAAATTTCAACCAGTAGCACTCAGATAAAAGACTAATATCAAGAACATATAAATAACTGAAAAAATTAGAACCCTCTAAATTTAAAGACTAATCCAAAAATGAGCAGCTGAAATGAATACACACTTCTCCAATGAAGAAGTAGAAACAGCAAACTATATAAAAAAATGTTCAACATCACTGGTCATCTGAGAGATGCAAATTAAAACAATGGTTAGATTCCATCTTACTCCAGAAAGAATGTCTATAATCAAATCAACCAATAACAAATGCTGGTGATGCTGTGGGGGAAAAGAAACCCTTCTCAACTCTTGGTAGGAATGTAGACTGGTGCAAGCACTGTGGGAAACAGTGTGGGAATTCACCAAAAAATTAGGGTGAGAGAGCCAGAAATTTAGCCCAGTGGTTCTGGTGCCTGCCTAGCGGGTGTAGGGTCCTAAGTTCATCCCCTGTAGCCACATACAATGCTGAGCGTGGTGACTCACGCCCACCAGCAATCAATACCACATACTACAGTGCCGGGCATGGTGGCTCACGCCTGTAATCCCAGCACTCGGGAGGCAGAGACAGGAGGATTGCTGAGTTCCAGGCTTGCCTCGGCTACATAGTGAGCTCAGGGCAAGCCTGAACTACAAAGCGAGATCCTGTCTCAAAACAAACAAACAAACAAAAAAATTAGGATGAGAGGTCTCATTTGACCCAGCTAGTCCCTTGTTGGGTATCTTCCCCTAACTCAACCAATGAATGTGTAAAACAGATACTTTTTAAAAGATATGGTAGAGTACTATTCAGGTATAAAAAGGACAAACATGAGACATTTATAGCCATATGAGGAATAATGTATGTTTCTAGGAATCCAATAAAACCCACGGACTATTTTTCTAAGAAAATGAAATGTGTGTGTGTGTGTGTGTGTGTTTGTGTGTGTGTGTGTGTAAATCTATTCACTATTTCAAGGGATTATTGGAAACCTTTCAGTTTGCAAGTTAAAAATATCTATTGAAGAAAATTATTGTTTTGAAGGCAAAAATATTTGAATATTATCTTTAGTAGGGTAAAGAGAATTTAGACTATTAAAATATCCATAGATGATCTATAACTAATAAAAATATTTTATTTCAGAAGTTAATTTGTAATTATTTTGAATTTATCACATTTTTTTCTAAAAAAACCCCACAATATAAACAGTGGTTGGAGAATACTGAATTGTGTTTCCTAAGGATAGGTGCTCTTTTTATGTGTCTGTTTATTTTAATGAACTATCTAAAGAAACAACACATGGTAGATTCTTAGGTCACCATTTATTAAACCTATTTTATTCAAAATATTTGAATATAAACGCACTTATAAAACAGAAAAAATATTGATGGAATGATAAGGATGACATAAACCACAATAAAAAAGGAAAATAACAGACATTTCTAGATATTCATATTTGGACTTATGGATTCCTTTTTATTATGTTTAATTTTACTTAAAAGTTTTTTTCCTAATATACT
>PVIC010012426.1:24814-39806 GCA_004025085.1 Thryonomys swinderianus
AAGATGTTTAGACTTTAGTGACTGGAAAAGTGTCTGGAGGGAAAATGAGGAGGGCACTATTCAAAGCGATTTTAGATAATAAAATGGTTTACTATTTTTGACATATACAGCCTATAAAGTATGTCTAAGTCAGAATAAAGTAAGCTAATATAAACATGAGCAGTAGAGGATATGCAAATTCTACTGCCAAAAAATATATAGGTAGAGATGGTGGCGATACAATTTTGATTGTTTCTTGGTTAATTTATAATGAGTCACTGTACTGAAGAAGATGGAAAAGCTATAGTCTGGTGTCCTAAATATGCAAAGCCAATTGGGTATTTTCACTTGAATGTCACTGAATTCTGATTAGAAACAGGTAAATCCATGAGTAATATAAAGAATTCAGCCAAGTATGGTGGTGCATGCCTATAAGCACTTGGGAGGCTGAGGCAGGAAGACTGCAAGCTATCCTGGGCTACAAAGTGAGTTCAAGGCCAGTGTGAACTACATAGCAAGACCCTGTCTAAAATAATAATATTATCTCTATTGGATATTGTTAACTATGTGTAAGTTGTAACCCTACCATATAGGATAGATATTTAGAAAGAGCACAGGATTCCATCAAGTTCAAAGAAGCCTAAAGGTGTAAAGTGTCAATGGGATGGCCAGATCTTGGCTTGAGGACAGGATCTGAAGACATTTATATTGTCAAAGCAATGAAGGAATGACCTACAATTTCAGTGATAGGCTCTTGTATATTATATTATATTAAGTAAAGGCAGTACTTAAGCCCAGGGATATGGATTATATGCAAAGTCCTCACCTTTTCTGGAAGTTTGGCCTTTGACTCCCTAAGTGACAATAAACAGAGATTCAGTCTCACATTCTGGGTCTATAGCTCCAAGGACCTGGCTGAAGGAATCTGTCAATAAACCACCTTTGCCAGATGAAGAAATAATTTTCTTCATAAAATTTGTCTTTAGCATAGAGAGATACAGCATTAGATATAATGATGAGATAAATCAAATCTCTGATGCTAATTTTGTATTAAATAATAAGCCATGGATAATTTTAATTATTTGTAATAATGATTAAGAGGATTTGTCTTGTATTTTGCCAGTTTAATACAACTAATTGAATAATTGATTCAATACTTATGATTCTAAATTATAATCTTGTTAAGATTATAAGCAGTATTAGAACACTTAAAAAAGAAAGTGTTAAAACATTGATTTATTTAATGAATTGGGTTTGTACATAAAAACTCAGTACTTGTTAAATTTTTTAGACAACTGAGATACAGAAAAATCAGAGTATGTTAAACTGAAAGGCAGTCAAAAAAATTTAAAGAAATAGTGTTTTTCTAGTGTCCTGGGTTTGAACCCCAGCACTGCAAAAAAAAAAGTTTAAGGAAATACAGTTTGTTTGTAAAGTCTACTTAAAAACAAATTTTAAATTTTGCTCAATTTATAAAATAATTTAGTCAAAAGCAGTTAATAGTCATTTTCAAACTATGAAACTATTAAAGACTCTAAAATTTACCATAAAATTTTAAAGGTTAAAGCATTAAAACCAAATCAGTTAATGATTCTTTGTTTTTGTTTTTATTTTTTGTTTGTTTTTTGAGACAAGGTCTCGCTTTGTAGTTCAGGCTGGCCCTGAGCTCACTATGTAGACCAGACAAGCCTCGAATTTAGCAATCCGCCTGTCTCTGCCTCTGAGTGGAGTGCTGGGATTACAGGCGTGAGCCACCACGCCCGGCCAGTTAATGATTCTTTGCAAATAGTAACAGAAGAATCTTCTAAACCATCATATGGATAATTAATAATTCAACAAGTTACAAAGTATTTAAAAGTAATGATCCTGAAAAAATATTTATAGGGACAGATTAACTTGAGCTCACAGTATATGAGTTTCTATTTTCCAAAGAAAGATAACTGGAAAACATAAATAGGCTATTCTCGCTTATATTTTCTACATTAAAATCCTTAGTTGTAGCAGTCTTGGGATTAAAAGGGAAAATTTTAAAGAAGAATTCATTTTACACTGGACTGTACAAAAGTCTAAAGTGTAAAAGGCAAGTTAATTAAAATAGTTAATAGAATTATGCCACCCAAAGTATGAAGTGGTTATATAAAACTATGGTTTAAAAACCAAAAATTAAGTAACTTAAATTATTATACATTGGTTATAGATATTTATACATATTAATAATTGTCCAAATTGTCTTAAAACAAAATTTTTAATCTTGGTTTTTTTTTTTTTTGGTAACTGGGATTAAACTCATGAGCTTACTCTTGCGAGGCAGGTGCTAGAACCACTGAGGTAAATTTCTGGCTTCAAGTCTTGCAAGTTTTAAGGGTACTGATTTTTGAAATTTTTGCACATATGCTGTATGTGATTTAAATGCGATATATGGATCTTCTAGTTCTACTAGATCATAATCTTAAAGGTTACATAATTAGACAGAACTAAGAGCTTCTTCTGAACCTGCCATTATCAGTTTTGCAATTATTCCCCCTCCCTTCTCAAACAATGTCTCACACCATAGCACTCAAATTAGATTCTCAAAAAACATGTCCAGATTTCACTTTTTTTCTTGTCAAAAAAATACTGGCTCATAACAATTATAGATGACTTTCTAACTCTATAAATCACTCTTTCAAATGTTATCTTTTAAAATTCTAGGAAACCACAATGGAGTTTAAACTGTCTCCACCCACTTCCCACTATATTACACCCTCTCCTTCCCCACCCCCAGATGAAGGTTAGGTTGGTAAATGGATTTTGGAAATGAAATAAAGCCAGACATCAAATAACTTACTTGAAATCCATCTCTTACCTTCTGTACTTAACCCTGGACTTGATGTGAACTTGGCTACATCAACAATTTTTACAGCAAATTGTTGCCCAGTTTCTCTGTTGATACATCGTCGTACAACACTGAAGGGACCCCTAAAAAACAAAAAGTCAGTTTTAATTCATTGATTTTCATTTGTTCCTCTTTCTTATTAGTATCTTACAGTTTCATTATCTACTATAGCTATACTAAATAATCACTAAGACATTCTTTTTCAGACGCCTGATGGAATAATAGTTTTCAAAATAAAATTTAAGTCCTATAATTTTGAACATATTTTTCTGTAATTCATGAGGAAGTGATCATTTAAAATATCATTAAAATGGAAAATAGAAGCCAAATAATTAAATTTGCAATTCAAAATCATTTTTAAAATCCTAGAAGGTGCAAATAACCACTGTAATAATCCGTACAGATCATTAACATTTTAAACAAAGTGAAATCCATAATAGTGGCAATATCTAGAACTTTCCTCTTTCAAACAAGAAACTAATATCATTCTTCACACCTTCCTCTCATCATTCACACCACTTACCTAATCTTAACTAACAAGCAATACTGAGTTTATCTCAAATATCTATCAAACCTGTCCACTTTTTTCCAGGATCCACATCCTAATTTAATCCATTCCACCTTTGTTGTGTTTACTGAAAAAATTGTTTCCCTTATTCACTCTTGTAGTAATGTTTTAAAAAGGAAAATCTGGTATTGTGCCCCTGCTTAAAATCAGAGATAAAGGGATCTTAGTCAAGAATCAAAATATGTAAGTAAATGCTAAATAGAATAAGAAAAAGAATATATTCCTAATCTGGGCAAAAGACCTAAGAGGCATTTCTCAAGGAGAAAACCTTGAACGAAAGTTGTTTGCTGTCAGATGAAATTACAGAGAAATCCTTCATTCTCCTCTGTGTTGAAATTAGAATTTCAATTTGAAACAAGAAAGTAAGGAATTTCATCAGCAGAGTCACGGGCTCAGCTATTTGCTTAACATAGTCCTCTCCTCAATCTAAATTGGTGACTTCTCAATCTCTTATTAGTGGCCACATAGTTGAAGATCCTCAGATGATTTTTTTTTTTTTGAGACAGGGTCTCGCTTTGTAGTCCAGGCAAGCCTCGAACTCAGCAATCCTCCTGTCTCTGCCTCCCAAGTGCTGGGATTACAGGCATGAGCCACCACGCCCGGCGATCCTCAGATGATTTTAAGAATAGCAACACTCAGACCCAGGCAACTCATACACCCCCATCCACAAATATAATTTCTTGAGATTAACAGTTAACAGACAAACATCAGAATGCAAAATAATCAAAAGAAAAACTGGTGCATGCTTGTGAATTAACTATTAACTCATAATGCAATAGTAATACACTACAGTAGTTGGTTTAAAGTATGCTTTAAATTATTAAATACAGAAACATACACTTACGCATTTTTCACCTGCAGATGGGGGACAGATTAAAGAACACCTGCACTGGCTTTGAGAGGTACAGAGTGCTCATGAATGCAAGGACTCAATCAGGACATGGGAAAAATTCTCCATTTATACTAGGGTCACTTTTTGATCCTGCTCAATTTAAAGTTTTGGTTTTCTGTTTTCAGTTAGAGGACAAGCAAACAAATTTAATCTAGACTTCAAGTTTCCTCTGTGATCATATATGAACACCCTCATGAGGACCTCAATTACACCACAGCCTCAAGTCCTTCTCTTCAAGCAAACTCTCCAAAGCTAACCTGGAAGGAGAAGAAAGGGTAATAACGTACTTTTCAAACTGTACAGAAAAAAGGCCTTTTCAATAATCACTCACAGCCATTCAAAGGTTTACCTCTGTGACAATATAAAAGAGTGAGACAGAATTCCTACAAATATTTTTATTCTCCACCTGGATGCCTTACTTGTGATTATTTATCCTTACAATAGCAAGCAATTTCAGGAAATGCTTAATGTAATTGGGTTCTGTCCACACATAAACACTTGGAACTCTATTTATATATACTTTTGTGCGGTGTGCTTCTATTCACTACATCATTTTGGAAACTTTCCAAGATCTGTATGTGGGATTGTTCATGGTCAATTGAGTCAATTCTTTACTTTGCTCTGCTTGAACAAAGGTGAGGAAGAAATAGCTTCTTCCCACACCCTTTTAGTAAGAGTAAAATTAACAGACCTAGACAGAATGGAGAGAAAAGGGAATAAGGAAACAACAAAACATGGAATTTAAGAAGTCTGTGAATAAAACCCAAATTAAATCCCTAATTCAGCTAACTTCATAAGGAGGCAAAGGAGTATGCATATGAATTATTCAAGATCTAAAGACAAATCACAAGCAAACCATTTTAAAGGTGTGTAACCTGACTGACATAGGTGAACTAAATACCTTAAAAACATATGCAAACGAGCTTGCAGGGGATTTTTTTTTAGTGTGTTTTAATCCACATGAAATTCAGCAGGAAATCTTAAAATTTGGTTGGTTCTCTCTTCAAAAAGGAAGAAATAATAAAGTATATGTGACACATCCACTAGAGTACACTTACTAACTACACTTGGATGACTATTTATTTATTTATTTATTTATCTACCTATCTATCTATCTATCTATCTATCTATCTATCTATCTATCTATCTATCTATCTATCTATCTATCTATTTATTTGAGACAGGGTCTCGCTTTGTATTTCAGGCTGGCCCTGAGCTCACTATGGAGCCCAGGCAAGCCTCGAACTCAGCGATCCTCCTACCTCTGCCTACCGAGTGCTGGGATTACAGGCGTGAGCCACCACGCCTGGCTTGGATGACAATTTAGAGAAGAGCAAAAATGCAGAGGACCAAGGTTTCAGTTTGCCTTGTATCCTATTCTGATGCCTGACTTTTCATCATTAATTTTTTAAAAATCTACAGTACAATCAATTATTAAGTATTTATGTGGGAAAATATTGACAGAGATGGTTTGTAAGCCACCATCATGAAGTGCTATCTTTTCCTTATTTGTACTAATTATTGTCAAGGTATTGATCCTAATGGATTAATAACTTACAGAGTTTCAGATCTGATTAAATCTATATTCTTCAGCTCTTTACAAATAGTAAATACTGATTGAGATTGTCATACAGGTTCTACTTGAGGTAGATGGCTACATATAGCAATCTATGCTTTTAAGTAAAAGGTCATTTAAGCTATAGTATGCTGTCAGTATTGTTATAATATCCCCTGAAGATAGTCTATGTCAGTGGTGGCAAATCTATGGTACACATGCCACAATAGGCTGTTTGTATCACTGAAAGCTCTAAAAGGTTTGCCACCACTAGTGTAGGTAATAATTCTACTATTGAAGGTAAACTGGGAGGGGGAGATTAGAAGTAAATGAAATAATGGTACAAATTACACTAGTATGGTGGCTTCCAGAATAACAGGATTGAGCATAGTGCATTTAATTTACTTTCCTCCCCAAACCCCACTAAAATTATATCAAATTTTTTTAAAGAAGGAAGAACGATGGCATAGTAGTAATAATAAAATTTGGGAGACAAACAGCAGATGAAGTGATGGTGACTTAACAGATTTAGGAAAGCTGACCTGCAAAGAGAAAATAAAAAATCCATTTGGAACCATATGCATTTATACTACAGAATCCTCAAGAAGCTCATGAACTAGTACTAGCAGATAACTGTGGGACTGGGGTTAAAATAACAAGATTTGCAGGAAATTTGTTAGAGACAAGCTGGATTTCTTCTCTCCTCCATACGATGGATAACTGCCCTTTCCTACCTTCTGGAGATTCATTCTGCTGAGATGATGACAAAGGGTCTCAGAACCAGAAAGACCAAGCCATTGAGGAAGTGGGTACTAATGAAAACTAAGGGGTGTACGAGGTCACATACGCATGGAATGTGGACAGCCTCTGCCCCTTTTGTCCTAACAGAGGGAAGGCAATTTCTTACCCTTAAGGCAGGAGTGCTCGCTTCAGCAGCACATATACCCTTAAGGTAAGACATGAAAAGATTTCTATTGGAAATTGACCAGCCCAGCAGGACAGATAAAAAAGAGTATGACTCGAGGTTCCCCACATTGCTCAGTCAGGTTTCCCTCCAGCAAAACCCATGGTCCCCTAGTCATACTCCCACAACCACAGAGCTCTCTCAATCAACTTTCAGTCTCTCTGCTTCAGGATTTCCAACCTGAGCACTATTAATACTTTGACTTCGACAATGTTTTTTTTTTTTTTGGGGGGGGCAAGCATTAGATCTACTGGGGGCCAATAGCAGTACTCCCTAAAGATGTCTGCTGAAAGTTCTTTGGGGCAAAGGTGAAAGCCACTGCTCTCTCCCCTATTGCTAATAGATAACCAAGGCTCCTAAGACATCTGGAAAAAGTTTGGAAATAGGGTCCAAAACAGAAAGAGCAACTTAGAGGAAACATCATACAAAAGAAGAAAAGAAAAGAAAAGAAAAACAAAACACTTCAAATTGCCATTAACTTCTTCAGAAAGATGTTACAACCATGAAACAAAAATATAACTTTCATAAAAGAAGAGCTCTTAAAAACAATACATGTATAAATCTAAAACTTAAATAAAAGGACTGGCAGATAATGTTGAGGAAATCTCCAGGAAAATAAAAATAACACAGAAAATGTTGGGGTACCTTAAGAGAACAACTGAAGAAAATTTCCCAGAACTTAAATCATGAGTAGTCCAATTTAGAAGATCTTCCAAATATTCTGCAAAATAAACTATATCCCTAAACATACCACTGTGAAATTCAAAATCACTGTGGACAAGGAGAAGACTTTCAGGTTCCCACAAATGGAGGTAGAGTGCACAGAGGGAAAGATGGTACAATCCATACACGATGGCTCAGGAATCAGAAGAGCTTCACGTTTCTCAATGGCAAAACTGGAAGCAAGAATAGAGCAGAGGAACACTTTCACAACCCTGATGGGAAATTATTCTTACCCTTTAGTTCTACATTCAACTAGACTACCAATAACCAGAAAGACATTCCAAGACATAAGAATGCTCAATAAATTACTACCATGAAAGTTTTCTGAAGAAACTATTGTAGGAATGTGTTATCAAAACAAGAATGAACCATTAAAAAGGACATCAGGACGTACAAATAGAAGCTCTGGGGTGGGTAATACGAGGTATGAATATTATCAAAATACATTATACACATTTAAGTCCCTCAAAAATGTGAGGGGTGGGTAAAGCAAGGGAACTGACTGGAGGAGAGGTATATTATATGCATATACAAATCTGTCAAAATGAAACCCATTAATCTATATAATGAGTATATACTAATAAAAACATGGAAAAACAAAACAAAAAGGAACAAAACAAGAAGCAAATAGGAAGGAGGAGGACAAGGGATAGAGGAGGAAGAAGAGAAGGGGATTGCCTAAGACATAAAGAAAGGAAATATCAGGTTGACAGTCACCTATCAAACCTAGAGGGCAGCCAGTCTAAGAGCCAGCAAAGATTCCCGCAGCTTTGAATCACCCATTGAATCTGAAAACATCAGCTAGATGAGCTAAATCCAGAGTCCATTTTACTCATCCTGGCGGTGGGCCAATGAGACTTCTCTGCTGGCTGGACCAGGAGAGGACTACTGCTAACCGTCACTGCAGTGTTCTGCTTTGATCTATTCCTGAGAGAGCTGGAAGCAGGTGCCAGTGAGCAGAAGAGGAGGACATGCAGAATGGCTGGTGCTCCTGATGTATTCCTGCTGGATCTGGCGCACTCTGCACTACAACTTCAATGTCCTTTCTGCATGGAAGAGTCCCAAGTCCTGGGATTTACTAGTGACCTTGTCTATTGGCTTCCCAGAATGGGCTTTTAAACTTTCAGAGAATCTGAAGCCAGGCTATGTATGAACAAGAGATTCTGTTTGGCTTTTCTCCTCCTTAAAATCTTTATAGTCCTTTCCTTACACATCTGTTTTGCTTGCAACCCAGTTTTTAAAAACTAAACAACATTCTGTTAAGGGATACATATGTAGGGGGTAAAGCTATGATGAAAACCAAAAGGAATGATTGATACAAAAACCAAGATAGTAGTTTGAACAGAGAGACAGGTTGTGATGGGAAGGAGGACAGAAGAGGCTTCTGAAGGCACTAATGATGTTCTACTTTGTAACCTGGACCATGTATTCATGGTGATTCACTTCATTATTATTTTTATTTTAATGTAATACAAGCAACAGAGTTGTAAGCATAGACTTAGCTATGTAAGGAAATTTAATTTACCACAGTGAAACCTTGCAGTTAGACCTAAATATAAAATTTTCATTGTATAAGAAGTTCACAAAAACACATCATGTTCCAAGAAAACCACTATAAATGAGGTGAACATGTCTACATCACAGGCCTGGAAGCATTATTTTATTTATAATGATTTGTGTACTGTTTATACATATATAGAAAAATTATAGACAATAACAAGTAATTTTAAGGGCCAGGGACTTAGCTCAAGTGGTACCACACTTGCATTGCAAGCTCAAGGGCCTGGGTCTGACTCCAGTACTGTAAAAAAAATACTGTAAAAAAAGAACAAATAATTTTAGAAAGGAACATGACAGTCAAAAACCAATTTTTACACATTTACAAATAACAAAACACACCCACACAGAGTTGATACTTAGTTGATTTCTTATTACTCACAGATTCCATATTTGTGAATCTTCCTGCTTGCTAAAATTTACTAGTAACCTTACAGTCAATACTCGTGACACTTTCAGTTATTTACAGATATGCACATAGTGGCAACAAATTTGAGTCATCAAATGAGTATATTGTTGCCAGCTGAGGTCAAAGCAGGTAATATGCTGCTTTCTTGTTCCAGCTGTCATATCTCATAAACAAATGGCCTTTGTGAAGTCTACTTACTTCTTTTTGGGGATGCATCTTATTGGTAATTTTCCTGAAGACAGTACTCAAGCATAGTGCTGAAATGCTATCTGGTATTCCTATGAACAAAAAGGGTGTGATATGTCTCACAGAGACATATGTGTTTAAAAAATGAGCTTCATTCAGGCATAGGTTATAGAACTGTTGGCCAAGGGTTTGATAATGAATGAACAATATATATCAAAGAGCCTGTAAACAGATATACACATAAAACAAATTATGTATTGATTGGCTGGTAACAATGTTGTGACCAGAGGCTCAAAGGAACCTAACCCTGCATTTCCCAGAGAAGCAATGGTTCAATATTTACTCTTTTGGGCCGGAGATTTAGCTCAGTGGTTCCAGCGCCTGCCTAGTAAATGTAAGGTCCCTGGTTTGATTCGGGTAACAACATACAACAATACCAGGTGTAGTGACTCACGCCCACCAGCAATCAGTACCACACACCACAATGCCAGGCATGGTGACTCATGCCTGTGTCTGGCATTGTGTGTATTTACATTATGTAATGTACAGTCACTGCTTCATAATTGCAGGGGGTGGGCTTCGGGATCCCTTGTGGATATCAAATTCACAGATGCTCAAATCTTTTCAATAAAATCACAAACTATCCAAGTAAAACCTATGATAAAGCTCCTGTAGACTTTAAGTTACCTATAGTATTTAATACAATATAAATGCTATGTAAATAGTTGTTATACCACATTGTTTGTATCATAAGAAAAAAATCTGTTCATATTTAGTGCTGATGTTAATTTTTTCCAAGTATTTTTGACCTGCAGTTGGTCGAATCTGTGGATATGAAACCTGCAGATACAGAAGAATTATCATTTATAATATGTAATAATGTTATAATCTTTCAGATATTTTAAAGAATCTAATATGTACCAGCCCATGTTCCTAATAAATATTTAATGAAGGATGTAAGAAAAATTAGACTAAAAATAAGCTGTTGATATACAATTTTACATAAATATATAGTATGTAAAATTTTAAGATATGGTATTTCTAGATACTTCTCTGCAAGTTTATTACCTCAGTATCCTTGTATATAAAGTTCTATTGTTCAGAACAGAGGGACATTTTTGGCAGATGGGTATAAAGGAAATAAAACTAAAATATAGTAGTCATAGATGACATTAGCAATAAGAACAAAATCTTGACAACTACCCTATAGACATGTAAATTTGCATAAAAATGATACCTAATAAAAGTAACAATGGTTTTTTCCTTCTTCAACACTATTGAATTAGTGACAGAGAGGCAGAGGTTGTGTCCTGATACTTTTCTCTGTAGTATTTTTAGTATCTATCATCAGATCTGATACATATATTTGAATACACATACCAGGCGAGGTGGCTTTATGTACACTGACTAAACCAAAAGAAAGTTTTCCTCCTCATAGCTGAAGAAGAACACATAAAGTGGAAAATTATTAAAATTAAAGTCTCAGGAACTATTGCTTAAATGTTAACAATGGAAGACTTGACAAAGGAATTGATTCAGTATAATACAGACTGTTCTTGAAAATAGAAGAGGGAGGCTTATTTGAGAAAGGTAGCAATGGATCTCTGATAACCTAACAGAACAAATTGGGTTTACCTGTCAAAGCTGAGCAATTCAGAGACAAGACTAGCATTTACTAACTCAGTACTTACTGGCATAATTAATACCTTTGTTAAACATTAATGGTTCAAAGTTTAGGAGGCCTTGCTTTAATTTCATGTAGCATGACTTCTCTCATAAGAATCTACATATGATACATTCATCATTTACTACTTTTATGAGACTCTAGATCATGTACATAATCTATATTGCAATCTCAGCTCAAAGCAAAGGTTCTAGAAAATTGGATCAGAGTGAGTGTGGGAGAGTAGGTTTGTAGCCAAGGTTTGTTAACTCATATATGATGGAGCAGAGATCAAGAAGACTTGCTAAAAAAAACAGTGTTGTAACCTAAGAAATAGAAAGAAAGAAAGCAGATGTAGGTGGAAGGAAATGAGAAAGAGAACAAGATAAACATATACCACAGTAAGAACTCTGACTTGGTTATGCATAGCTAGGCCCTCTTAACTAAATAAATAAAGAAATTTCACAGATACTGAAGTACTTTATAGATATTTTAAAAACCTGATTGATATTTGCACATTTTATGTTTATCTCTTCCAAAATGGAAATAAGATAAAAATACAAAGAAAATCCCAATAGAATAATAAAGTAGTTCTTACACTCAAGGAATTATCAATCTAGCACAACACTATTAGTATAAATACTAGTATATGTAAATATTAGTATAATATTAACGTAAATATTAGTATAATTAGTATAGAACTACTGAAATAGTATAGTAACACTGTACAAGTTTATTATCTATGAATAGAAAGGTGGTCCAAGAAGGCCTCTATTGAGCCAGGAAAATTTAGAAGGGCTTGGAATGATGAAAAACTTTTTTTGGCACAGGAGAAAAAAAGGAAGATTCCAGAGGCAGGTAATAAGTAGCAAGTACAACACCCTACAGCCAGTCAAAATGCAATGTGCGCTGGTTACACCAAGCTATTTGGTACATTGTATCAAGAAAAACTGGAGAGTGAAGTAGCTGTAAAAGGAGGAAGATGCCAAAGATCACCATGGAAAAGAACAGAAAACAGGCTGGGATGTGGGACAGTCAGAAAGTTATTACATTAGCTCAAACGAGAGACAAAACAGCTGAACCAATACAGTGTGACAACTAAGAGATACTTAAGCAAATAAATGAACAAGACAACATAGTGGATGATTAACTAGGAGATGGTTAACAGTGAGCTGAAAGAATACTTGTAAGACATTAGGCCACAATTACTGGGTGAATGATATCAAGTGAGAGAGGAACTATAGAGGGCAAAGAAGTAGTAGAAGGCTGGGAAAGAAAGGAAACACATACTTGATTTGGAAAATAATGATTTCCATGGAGTATTCCGGCAGAGATTTACAGGGGGCATACAGGAATATGAAGTTAAAGGAAGGGTCAACTTTGTGTATGAGGATGGGGACATCACCAACTACCACTTATGCCTCATGCCAAGCATGCTGTTAAGAACTTTACATAGAATCTCTCATTATTATAAACAATATATTAGCCCCATTGTGTAGACTAGAAAATTGTTACAGTTATGTCTGGATGTCCCCCCAAAACTTTATGCTGTCATAGGTGGGGCTTTGGGACGTGACTGGATCATATTGGTATGGATTAGTCCACTGATCACTTTACAGCTAACTGTGATTTAGGAGGTGAGGCCTCGTGAAGGAGGTGGGTCCCTGGGCACATGGCCTGGAAGAGTCTATCTCCCTCTCCTCTGTTGATCTCTCTCTCTGCTTCCTACCACCATGCCATGAGCCATTTCTCCTCTGCCATGTTGCCCTGCCTTGCAGCCAGCCAACTATAGGCTGAAACCTCTATAAAGTATGAGCCCAAATAAATTTCCCTTCATAGAGTTATGAGTATTGAATATTGTGCTTTAGTGATGAGAAAGTAGCTTAGACAGAAATTGAGGCTAAGATCCCCTAAAATGTAAACTTTCATTTTTATACTTTCTAGGAAGCATGAGTGAATTGGAGGTAACTGAAGCCAGTGTTGCAGAGAACACTTGAAAGTACAGAGGATAGAGTCCCAGTGACCATAAGTATATTCCCGATTCCTCCCCAAAGGACTGCTGATAACATCATTACAAAAAGACTACATCAAGCTCAGCAAGCAAAAGAAAAGTGCTATCTTGTGGAAATATATATTTGGAGACCAAATGCCTAGCAGATCTGCTAGATGGGAAAACAGGGTTCTCTCCCGTTCCACTCGAGGGTAACCCAAGAAAAACAATATTCCCACTTTTAAATGGGAGTCACACATTTTCATTTTGTTACTATTTTTCATATATTTCCTTGGGTTTATATATCAGAAACTGGCCCAATAAAAGTATTTTAATTGAATTCTTTATTGGTACAATTTATATACATCTCAAAATCACATATAACATTGGGAAATTTGTACCAATATATGCCACAAGTTAATTCTCATTTTTACCCATATCCCTACCCACTCCCCCCTCCTCCCCCCTTTATACATGCTCTTTTATTTTCTTTCTGTATCATATTTATTCCTTCCGCTCATCACATTCCCACACCAAGTTTCCTATAGAAATATTCCACTCTATAAAAGATGTCCTACTTTCTGGAACTCATTTGCATCTACAGGTGTTCATGCCAAAGAGAAGATCCGGGAATTGTCTATCTGTGATCTATTGATTTCACTTATTAGTATATCCTCCAGGTGTCTCCATTTGCATCTAAATGGATCAATCTTGTCATTCTTTAGGGCAGAGTAATACTCCATTTTGTAAAAAAACCACATCTTCTTTATCCACTCTCCAGCTGATGGACATTTGGGTTGTTTCCAAGATTGAGCTATCACAAACTGAGCTGCTATGAACAAGGGTGTACATCTGTCTTTCCAATGTGAGTTTTTAAATTCTTTTGGGTATATTCCCAGCAGGGGTATAGCAGGGTCAAATGGGATCCGTAGTCCTAGTTTTCTGAGAAATCTCCACACAGATCTCCACAATGGTTGCACAAGTCTGCAATCCCACCAACACGGGAGAAGGGTTCCTTTCTCCGCACAGCCACGCCAGCATTTATTGTTGGTTGATTTTGTGATCGCGGCCATTCTTTCTGGAGTGAGATGGAATCTCAATGTTGTTTTCATTTGCATCTCTCGAATGACCAGAGATGTTGAGCATTTCTTCATATGTTTCTTGGCTGCTTTGATTTCTGCCTCTGAGAAGTGCCTGTTCATTTCAGTTGCCCATTTTTGAATTGGGTCTTTAAACTTGGGGAGGCTGATCTATTTGAGTTCTTTATATATTGTCGATAATAGCCCTTTGTCTGATACACAGCTAGTAAAGATTTTTTTCCCATGTTGTTGGTTGTCTTCTAGCAGTGGCAGCGACTTCTTTGGCTGTGCAGAAGCTTTTCAGTAGAATGAGATCCCATTTGTTGATTCTTTCTGCTAGTTCTTGTTCTAGGGAGGTTTTATTCATAAAGTCTCTGCCTAAGCCAATGTCTCCAAGAGTTTTACCAAGCCTGTTTACCAGCAGGCTTATTGTTTCTGTTTTAATGTTTAAGGCTCGTATCCACTGTGAGTTTAGTTTTGTGCATGGTGAAAGAGATAGGTCTAGCTTTAGCTTTTGGCAGGCTGAAGCCCAGTTATTCCAGCAACTTTTTT
>PVIC010012427.1:0-30024 GCA_004025085.1 Thryonomys swinderianus
TGATGAGGGGAAGGAATAAATATGATACAGAAAGAAAATAAAAGAGCATGTATAAGGGGGGAGGAGGGGGGAGTGGGTAGGGATATGGGTAAAAATGAGAATTAACTTGTGGTATATACTGGTACAAATTTCCCAATGTTATATGTGATTTTGAGATGTATATAAATTGTACCAATAAAGAATTCAATTAAAAAAAATCTCCCATCTTGTAAGATATATCCAGGATAGGCAAATCAATATAGATGGAAGCCAAGAAATCAGAAAAGCAAATATTGAAGTAACTGCTGAATGGCAGTGGGGTATTCTGTGGGGCCATGAAAAGTTCTGACAGTAGAAAAGGCTGGTAGTTATTCAGTTCTGTGACACACTAAATACATTGGATGCTGCAATAAATACCACTATATGCATCCATACTATTGAATTATATATTTTAGAGTGATTACTTCCCAGTCACATGATTTTCATTTTAAAATAAAGTTTTTTTTAATTTGAATCTTTGTTTATTGGTACATTTATGGCACATTATATATACACATCACAATTACACTCCACATTGATAATTTGTACCAGTATATGACACAACTTTATCGTCATTTTTCCCCTTTCCCTACCGACCCTATCACCCCTCCTAACAAACAAGCTTTGTTTCCTTTTTTAACCATCATATTTTTTCTTTCCTCATTATTTACCCCTAAGCCCCATTTCCCTTTGAATATTTACTACTTCACAATATCAGTCATGCATTCTAGAACACGTTTTACAACCTCAGTTTCTCATACCAGAGAAAAGATACAGTATTTACACATCTGTGACCTAAACTTCTATAGCATGAATACTAGCAGAAGAAATTAACAAATGGGATCTCATCTTATTAAAAGCTTCTGCACAGCAAAAGAAACCACCAACAGAGCAAAAAGGCAACCAACAATATGGGAAAAAATCTTTACCAGTAATTCCTCAGATAAAGGGCTACTATCTAGAATATATAAAGAGCTTAAAAAATCAGTCCCCCCCCCAAATTGAAAGACCCAATCCAAAAATGGGCAGCTGAAATGAACAGATACTTTTCAGAGGTAAATGTAAGAGCAGCTAAAAAATACATGAAGAAATGCGCGATGTCACTAGCCATTCGAGAGAGGCAGATGAAAACAACACTGAGATTTCATTGCACCCCAAAAGAATGGCTGCTGTCTCAAAATTAGCCAGCAACAAATGCTGGTGAAGTCATGGAGAAAAAAGGAAGCCTTCTTCACTGTTGATAGGAATGTATACTAGTACAACCATTATGGAGATCAGTGTGGAGATTCCTCAAAAAACTAGGAATAGAGGTTTCATTTGATTCTGCTATTCCCCCGCTGGGGATATACACAAAAGAATTACAAGATTCCTATCAGAGCGACATATGTACATGCATGTTTATAACACCTCAGTTGTGATAGCTAAATTTTGGAACCAACCCAAATGCCCATCAACTCTAGATTGGTAAAGATGTGGTTTTTTTGATGAAATGGAATATTACTCTGTCATAAAGAATGATGAGATTGAATCATTTATACTCAAGTGAACGTACCTTCAGGACATACTCATAAATTAAATAAATAGGTCACAGATGTGTAAATATCATATCTTTAATTTGAATCTTTATTGGTACATTTTATATATATATATATGTATATATATAGATATATATATATGCACACATCATGATTACACACAATATTGAGAATTTGTACCAGGGTATGATACAATTTAATTCTCATTTTTCCCATTCCCTACCCACCCTACAA
Organism: Thryonomys swinderianus; assembly: GCA_004025085.1. Classification (NCBI taxonomy): domain Eukaryota; kingdom Metazoa; phylum Chordata; class Mammalia; order Rodentia; family Thryonomyidae; genus Thryonomys; species Thryonomys swinderianus. The sequence goes on from PVIC010012427.1 coordinate 1,788, forward strand.
ACCCCCCTGCACCTACATACATAAGCTTTGTTTCCCTTTTTTTTATTACCTTCATATTTTTCTTCTCCTTGTTACCTACCCCTACTCCCCATTTTCTTTTGAATATTTTCTATTTCCCTTTGAATATTTTCTATTTCACAATATCTACCATATATTCTAGAGCTCATTTACATCTTCAGTTTCTCATACCAGAGAAAAGATAAATATTTACAGATCTGTGAGCAATTTATTTCACTTATGAGTATGTCCTGAAGGTACATCCATTTGAATATAAATGACTCAAACTTATTCTTTACAGTAGAGTAATACTTCATTTTATAGAAAAACCACAGCTTCCTTATCCAGTCTCCAGTTGATGGGCATTTAGGTTGTTTCCAAGATTTAGCTATGACAAACAGAGCTGCTATGAACATGGGTACACATAGGCCCCTGTGATATGAATCTTTTAATCCTTTCATGTACATACCTAGCAGGGGAATAGTAAGGTCAAATGGGATCTCTAATCCAAGTTTTTTGAGGACTCTCCACACTGATCTCCATAGTGGTGGCAGGAGAAAGTAAAAATATCTTTTAAGGAGTAAAGGCATGAATTTAATGGTAATCCTTAAATGTCTTATGAAATGTGTGTTTATGTTTGTATGTGTTGTAGCCACAACTATTCTGGAAGAAATGAAAATAGCTAACATAAAAATTTCTTTCTCCTGAAGTTACATTGTCCTTTCTTAAAAATACTTGAGAAAACTCCGTCATCCTCTCACCACAAAACCAGAAACAGGCAGTTAGTGAGCCAACAGACAGAGAAGTCAGCCGCACAGTTTATGGACTTGAACCACTAACTCCAAGAAGTCTGGTTCACCCCAGTGTGCAGCAACTTCCTACTTACATAGACAGCAAAGCAGGTATATGTGTGTGTATGCATGCATGCCTGTGTGTGTGTGTGTGTGTGTGTTAAAAACAATCACTGTATATTTGTTGTAATGTAAAAGTAACAATCAGAGGAAATGGGCTTGTGATTCCAGACTGTTCCTAAGGCAAGATTATTCCCCAGGCTGAGACTGTGGGTGTTTTGTCTGGACACTTTGGAATGACTCAGATGAGCTGTGGCTCCACGTCATTCTGGGAGGTTACAGCCGAGAGAACTAAGGAAACATGTCCTCACTTTCAACTTTCACTTTATTTGGCTTGGATTTCTCCCAGGTATACTATATAAAAGCTTCAGTCTCTGTCTCCACCCCTTCCCCTATTCCCTCCTCTCTTCCTCCCCTTATCCCTTCCCTTCTCTCTCTCCTTCTTCCCCACTCCCTCCTCCCTCCTCCCTCTCCCTCCCCAGCCATCTGTTTCAATCATCACTCTTACCATAGTTATACCCCTAAAATCGCCAGTACACATGATGTGCTAATGAAACCAACGCCCTGTTTTGGGAGGGAGGGTGCAAGACTTAGACTGCCGGTCTAGGATTCTTTGGTTTCTTTTCTTTTGCTATGTAATCTTTAGCTATTTGGTGCACATAAATCTTAGATCTATCATGTATATAATAAGGAAAATTCTAACCTACTTTTTCATTCTTTTTAACTTCAGATAAGTTAAATGACATGAAGGAACTGTTTCACTATTCTATTTCTTTATAAAAATTCTGCACAGATAGGCAAATACTGGATCTTCTCGTTGATATGAGCACCTGTAGATGCAAATGAGCTCTAGAAAGTATAACAGTCTTTGTAGAATGGGAAATTTCCAAAGGAAATTTGGTGTGGGGATGTAATGAGGGGAAGGAATAAATATGATTCTGAAAGAAAATAAAAGAGCGTGTATAGAGGGGGTGGGGAGGTGTGGGTGGATGGGGATATGGGTAAAAATGAGAATTGACTGTGTCATATATAGGTACAAATTCCCCAATGTTATGTGTGATTGTGAGATATATATATATATATATATATATATATATATATATATATATATATATATATATATAAATTGTACCAATAAAGAATTCAATTAAAAAAAATCTTCAAACGTGATATAAAAAATCAAGGAAAATGAGAGTGATACATAACTTTGTTTTGCAAAGGTACTCACTTCATTTAGGAAAGTACAGAGATGTTGCATAACTTTAGACAATATAAAAAATAAAATTAAAGATTCATTTTATATTTTGATAATTATTTCATTATAAGTCAAAACATACATGATTGTTGTATGTTATAAATACATTCAATTTCTCTTTATCAACTATGCCTCAATAAAGCTAGAGAAAATGTATTTTTGGATGCATTTATGCTTTGTAATTCTTAAAGACTGGAAATATTTTTATGGCAGTTACATGAATGTTCTTTTTGTGATAATTCACTTCTGTCATGTGCTCTTTTCTATTTGTATATTTGTGATCATCGTGGTGCCAACTTGAATAAAAAACACCAGTAAATTAAAAAAAAATCTGCACATTGTTATTTCTCAAACTTATTGTTTAAATTAACAAATAAAAGTGTATATGTTCATCAGTTATGTGTATAGTGTGATCTTTTAACATTTTTTATTATTTTGTTTTCTTTTGCAGAACAACTCTTAAATGTAAGGCATGTTAAGGCATAGAATTAAGTTTAATAAGCTCTTTCCATAAATTTAATCATTCAGCTATACAAAGACGTTCTTATTTTTCATTTGAGTACCTTCAAAGGTCAGTTTCATTTAAGGTGAAAAAGGATCTGTGTAAGATAAGGATCATAAACATTAATAAGCAACCACTGCTTCTTTGAATTGATACTTTTTCTCACATATATCCATTGACACATGAACGTGGTGATCCAGTTCCAAGATATGTAGTTGTTCCTATACTTTAAAATCAGGAAAAAAAACTCTATGTATTACTCCCATATACCTACTTTCCTGCTTCATATGTCTATATTTAATGATACTCATCTTTTCCTCCAAGATAACAATATTATCAATTACAGACACTCATGAACAGAAAGTCACTAAAGTGTGGATTGTAAGTGACATTGACAACCTTGCCTTACAGATTTCTCAGACTATATGAAGAGTTTTGAATATGTACATCACCAATAGCCATTGGACAGGGTGTCATTACTGACCATAAGTAGACTGACTCCTCAGGCTTCAGGCTTCCACGTGCTTGTGAATGAATCATCATAAAGTATTATAAAAGTCTGAGTGATACAATAACTGATCGTAAAATGCCTCCCCCCTCTATTTTAAATAACCTTCTTTGGCTGGTGTTCACTGCTTTCTGGCCAGGCAATATACACCACTTTAGCTCTTTTTATAATTTCCTTTCTAAAGATTATCTAGATATACTGAATGATCTGGAAAAGGTTGTCAGTTTTCTGCTTTTTAAAATTTATTATATTTTTATAAATAAAGATCATATAAAGTCTTATGTTACCAACCTTTCAAATTTTTTATTAAATTATACTTTCTGAAAATTTTTGTCACTGTTTTTCCCATTAAATTTGGCTTCTGTCCTTATTAATTCTCTCTTCTTAGTTTCATTAGTTCATTTTGCCTTTCAGTTTCTATTTATTTAAGGCGACTTCCTGTTTTGTCTTTCCTTAGTCGCTTTGTCTTCGGGGATCACTCCTTAATTATGAAATGAGTTGAGCTGTGAAGTCCAAGCACAGCTGTACCCATCACATTTGCCACGACTTCACATTCACTTCCTACTTTCTAGGTAATTTGTGCTTTCTCTTTTTATTGTCTTTGGTCTAAAGATTTTATTTTAAGTGTGTTTTAGTATTGAAGTAGTAATATGTGTTTAGTGTCCTCCTAACCGACTGAAAATGGCTTCAAATCTTTATTTAAAATTGTTTTTTTTTTAATGACTAAAGAACATGTTTTTGTGTGAAAGTCAGACCCAAATGTACATGCTCTCTTCTGAAAATGCCAGCTGCTGCTTGCGGTATTACTCTGCTTATTGGTTATTATTCATCGGATCATGAATGGCCCCTAGAGGCCCATGTATTAAACTCTCAGCAACCAGCATGTAACACCACTGGGAGATGAAGGAACTCTTAGTAGACAGGACCTACAGGTGGAAGTGAGGTGACTGGGAGCCACCCTTTTAGAGGACTGTGGGATGCTAATCTTTCTATTTTCTTTACCTTGCAGCTGTCCAAGATGTGCAGTTTTGCTCCACGATATCCTCACAACAGTTTGATCTGTCTCATCACAGGCCCATAAACAATTAAGCCAGCTAACCATGGGCTGAAACATCTCAGGCCATAACTAGAATGAACTATTCTTCCTTTTAAATTGATTATTTCAGGTATCCCATCACAGCAATCAAACCCCAACTTAACACACTGATTCTGTTATTCAGCTTTCCCAAGGCCAATTTTTCTACTAGATCTGTTTTTACCACATCAGCATGCATAGTCATTGCCCCATATCTAGTAACTATATTTTGATGCATAAAAGCTTGAGAATGTTATTATTTCCTTTTATCATTATTCAATCTTTTTTCTGTTCTCACCAATGATTAACTTTAAAAGAAAAGCTGTTACTTTAAAAACGGTATTAGTTGACATTATATTGACACATCACCTTTCTCGTTTTCATATTTACTCTTACCTTTTTAATAGCTTACCCTGTGTTTTATAATAATTCTCTTTGCAACCTTATTTTCAAGCTTTCTGTATCCCTGTTAAGTATGATTATTATATACTTTATAACTGGAGTTTGTGTTGTAATGTAATAAAACAGTCATATTAAATGAGTATATTTTTGTCCACTCACATTAGCTGTAATGGCTAATGTATTTAATTATGCATCTTTTATCATATTATAACTGCTAAATATTTCAAATTGTCATTTTATTTTACTTGACTTTTTCATTTGAACAAGCTTCCATTTATTTTTTCATTTTGTTAACTTGAAAATTGTTAATTTTCTAGCATTTTCAACTTTACTAATAGTTACTTCTAAGAATTAGACATATATTTATATTTTTAGAAAAAAATTCGCAAATATTCTCCCCAAAAAGATGTAATATTTTACTCTCAATCATTTATTTTTAAACTTCTCAAAGTGCTTTTGTCCTTATTATATCAATCTCCTTATAATTATGATCTATTTTGAGATATTTTATCCTCTTGAACTTCTAGCTCTCAAAGTTCAGTCTCAACTATGATCATCTCATCTTTAATTCATGAATCAATTATATAGTTGGGAAATCATGGTGTCAGCTTTAGAAAATTAAGTATTTTAATTTAATATTTAACTTAAATATCTCCTAGCAATTTATTTTTGGTGGCTGCTAAGTTTATGCTGTGATTCTTCTGCCTGCTCTTACCTCTCTTTGGATATTGACACTTTTATTTATTTGTTTGGAGATATGATTTGTCCACAGAGGGAAATGAAAGACTCTTAATCATGATAAATAGGGAAGTGGTCTCTCCTTCATCAAGTCACAAGTGTGGAGGCAAAAAGGCTACTTTTCCTTGCTGAGGTCCCTTCTTGGAGATAATGAAAACTTGCCCCTGTCCACCTACCAACTTTGGTCCCTCAGAGGCCAAGGAGATCCAATACAATCTCACAAATCTGAAGTTAGCACAAAGACCTTCCTTTCTCTAAGCCACATTCTTCATAGGATCTGTTTTGTTCAGGACCCTAACCCAGGCTTTCTGTAGCCATTATCCAGACCCTTGACCAGGAAGGAAAGTCCTACAATCAATCACTCCCTCTATACTCCAAGAAACTGAGGCTTTTCTTGACTTCTGGCATCTTCAGTGTCCTGAAACTATAAGAAGCGACTCTAAATTAGGCTGGACATTTGAGGAACAATCTATACTGTAGACTATCACTATGCCCTTGCCACTATCTGTATTCTAAGCCAGTTTAGAATGTTTGATAAAACATCCAGTACATTCTCACTGGTTTTCCCAGTTCTAGTCACCTCCTTCTAATCTGGCAGTTGCCAAACCTGGCTGCACGTTAGAATCCTCTAGAGATTGCTTGAACTTGATGACTTCTGAGATCTAATGTGAGCTGGATAATCAAAATCATTTTTTTTCTAATTATAACCACCAAGGAATAAGAAATCACCTTTCAGGTGAGGGTTTTCTATTGCAAGCAAATACAGATACCTTCTATTGATGATTATTAGAACACAGGACTGGGAACCAGATATACTCAAAGTGATTTTGCTTGGATCACAGATCCACATATTGAGCCTTCTTCATAGTGAAAATGCTGAGTCATTTCAAGATCTTAACAAACAAACCTTTCATTCTGGCTCCTTGGTTATACTTAACCTTCTTCAACTAATCTTTCGTGCTGCCAGAGTGAAGTTGTATTCTTTTGAAGTGTTTTTCTGTCCAAGAAATCTACACCTTTATCTGATTCTCTACAAACCTAATGGCTCCCCCAGCTCTGAGTTTGCAATATTAAATCATGCTCCTGACAAAAGTGACAAATGAGACTTCTGATCATGTGAGTTTAGTGAGACTGAAGTGTATGGAGGGAAATTGTGTGCTATCTTTTAAGACTAACTCAGCCTTCCTGCGAAGGCTCCAAAGCAGGTGACTTGGAATAAATCATATGACACAGTCACCAATCTTACTCATCTATTCAAAATGGCAAGCTAGTGCCACTGTTACTTCTATAAGCCAAATTACATGGAAAATTATATGACTGTAATAACATCATTTTGAACAAGGTCACATGTTGAGATCAGATATGACTATATTAGGTTACAATCAATCTCTTTTTCTGGCCCTGTTTCTCAAGGAATCTCTGAGATAGGAAAGATTTTAAAAACTCTACCCCTGAATAATTAACTTCCTCACTTAAATGTAGTATCAACTGAATAGCACTGAATATATATTATGTTGCAATCCATGAAATATTTTGAACTCTAACAGGTTTTTCTAGGATCAGACATGTTAACTTTCCCTGTGGGAAATGTGTTTTTGCAGGGCATCTAAATGAATTCAACATTATACTTTTCAGAAAGCAATTGGCATTTTCATTAAAGAAATTTCATGGAAAACCATTAATTAGAAATTTTTTCAGATTCTGAATTAATTACCATATAAAATGGTGTAAAGGTTCAAATTATCATTCTCTCATGCCACAAATGAACAAGGAGTAGAGAAATGATAAAGAAATGTGTGCATTTACACAACCATTAACTACTCAAGGATTGCTACATTAGAGTAGGGAAATGAATCTTTAAACTGAATCCATTTGCCTCATAGACAGGAGGACATTAACAAGCCTGGGGGTAAAACTAGAGTTTAGCCCTGAAATTTACCTTGTGCTACACTTTAATACTAATGCAACACACTGAGTTTGTTTGTTGTTACTGTTGTTTTTCTTTTTGTTCTGGTTTTATTTCTTTTATAGTCAGTAAAATCTCTAGCCAGAGTTCTTTGATTCAGTTTGCCTAGTATTTCACTAGGGAGGATAATGTAGAGTCACAAGTTTAGTCATTATTGAATGTTCTTTAATGTAATGTATCTAGGCAGGAATATCTTTAGGGTAATGATAACAACAATTAGTATGATCACTGTAACTTGAAATATCACTGTACTTGCTCACTTGGGGAATCCCTTATATTGTCCCCTATCTTGTGAGAAGAACAAAGGGAGATTATCTTGAAAAGTAGAGATTTGTCATTTTGAAAGAGTCAGAAAGTACACAGAGTATCCACTGATTTTGAGAAAGAGAGAAGAATATATTTTTTCAGTGTACTGTATTTCTTCCTTCACTATATAATGATGGTGCCAACCTTAACTTGGGCTGTTTACCTACTTTTGTTACTTACCTTCTTATCCTTTTAAATAAGGTAGCTTTTCCTCATTTCCTCATGTCACATAATCTAAACCAAATGAATTTCCTCTCTTATTTATCGAGAGAACCATTTTCATTTAAGAGAGTCTTATGATGTAAATTACTCAAGATATTTTATATGTAGAAAAAATAAAAGTACCTTAATGTATACACTGATGAATGAAATATGAAATGTACATACCAATTATTTCTTGTTTATGAGCTCTTAATTATAAACATATCAAAATTACTTCATTGATTCTCTGTTGATTACTACAAAAGAGAAATTGAGTAGCCATCACTCACCGTCTATAAAAATCTGTTGAAGAAATTCTACCTCTGTTACACTATAGTGAGGACTAAGATGCTGCTTTTCATTTGAGATAGGGGTTATGTTTATTCACATGACAAGTCTTAATAACCCAGAATGAATCAAGACGAACGAATAAACGTCATTGCTCACTGAGACAGCTGGTCTATACAAGTTCATATTGATTTCCTGCTGGTTTCTCACATTTCTATGGGATAAACATATATACACATTAGCAGGAGGAACATTTCATCATATAAGAGTGCTGGGCTGGGGATTTAGCTCATTGTTTCTGCCATCTGCCTGGCAAGTTCAAGGTCTGGAGTTGGATCCCCAGTACCACATACCACAGTGCTCAGTTTGGTGGCTCATGGCTGTAATCCCAGCACTCAGGAGGCCGAGGCAAGAAGATTGCTGTGAGTTTGATGCTTGCCTAGGCTACATGGTGAGCTTAGAGCGAGCCTGAACTACAAAGACTGACCTAATAATAAAAAACTACAAAACAAAGTGAAGTGTATGGAATCTGAATGTCCTCAGTAAGAAAAAGTTCCTGAGATGTAAAATGAGTTTTGCATTGTGCTCCACTGAATAAAAATGTTTGGCAGAATAGATGTTCATAGCACCAGAGCTGGACTCCAACCATCCAGCTGCTGTTATCTAGGAGACATTTACTGTTGAAGGTGCAACTTCTTTTTCCCTCATTGGCCTAACAAAGCTCACACCACACAGTTAGTATTCTGGACAAATAATGTGAAGGCTGAAAGATGGAAAGTGGAAAATCAACAAAATGAAATTACTTGTCCTTCAAGTCTGTCAATAAATTTTCAGAATCAACTACTTATCATATATAAACAACTGCCAAAAATACCAACTAGGACAGATGATCAGTCATCCATGCTACATGAGAAGACATGAGAGCTGTTTTGTGACATGGGTACAAATTGATAGGGTCCAAGAGTCTCCTTGACTTTCTTCTAGGCTCAGGAAACTGTCCCTCATCATATTGTCCCTGGAGACACAGAAGGTATAGTAAGAGAGAAGCCTAGGTTACCATATGCCCGATATTTTGCATAAGGCATCAAGTTGACTCATATGGAATTTAAACGTTTGAATTTTGCCAATTTCATACTTTTTGCAATAAGCAGCTGAAATGCTTCTATGGATTGGAAACACTGAGGATAGCAGTACAATAGAAGTTGGCAATCAAGGATGGAGCAGAACATGTAGTAGTTTTTTCCATTTGAATAGGTTAAATATTTTTTATTTCAATGCCTGTTCTGATCTTGTCTGTTGTCTCTTTGACCACTGGATGTTCAGGGCCAAGAAAGGAAAATACATGGTTCCTAGATTCCTTTCTTTATTTGAGCTAACTTCATTCAGTGGAAACCTGTTAAGAGCATAATAGGGTTTATTGTGGATAAACATTGTGTTTTTTCTATCCTTTTTTGCCACAGAACTTTAAGATTTTATAGGATAAATATTATAATATCAAAAATGACAAGAAATTTGAAAACACAAGCTATAGATCCTGACTTGTTTGATCTTCAGCTGAGGAAATATTTTAAACAAATCACCAAACAAATAATGTGGATAATTTAATTTTTGAGAAAATGGGCCACCAGCAGAATAATTTATCATTCTTGTTTCTCCTTTCTCCTTCCTCTCTCCTCCTTCATCCTTTCTGCTTTCTTCTTCCTTCTTTTCCTTCTTATCAGAGCAGGCCACACTATAGAACAGTTTTTAGTTCCTAAAAAATAATTTCAACTATTTGGAAAGTGTCTAGTGATTACTTCTTTAAAGGGTCTCAAATTTAGAGGGTTTAAAAGAGTAAGTATCATCAAAACTAAAGGATAGTTTTAAGGAGCATATCATGGCTAAGTAGGACATGGATACTGGTAATGAGAAATTTGGGCTCCACAGATGAGATCAGAGTACAGAATTCTCTCCTTCCATAACATGCCACTTAAGACCATAGAACCTTCTTGGCTCTTGTTGACTGATGACACTTGTTGAAGATCCTGGAAAATCTCTTTGATCTTCTATTTGATTTGTCATCTGTCCATAGCCTTGTGTTTGTGTAATTTCTTCTGGCTCCTTCCCTTCTTCCCTTAAATGTGGTTTCAGAGGGTTAAAGTAAGATAGAAGGGTGAAAGTTACTGAAAACTAAATTTGTTTAATTAAGAAAGCACTTTTGTACCCTAAAGTTATCTGATAATGCAACTTTTCTGTATGTAATAATATATTTCCCCTTGTATGAGAGGTTTGAGGTGACATACAGGAAAAATAGGGCTAAACATCTATAAAGAGTGGAAACTAAAGATACTTTAGATCACATGTAACTATAAGAATCCATCATTCTTCTATTCCTACAACTTATTCTACAAGTGTGGGTATTTCAGGACTTGAGTTGCTCCAACAATCTGGGAACTGTAAACCTTTTGTGACTCATTTTATGAAAAGACATTTTAAAGATAAACCATAAGCAACCTAATTATATCACAAGATTTGTTTCCTCATCCAGTTTACAGGGACCTATGTTGACCCCACGTTTGTCAGTTATCCAATAATTTTCTTTGACCATGTTTGTCACTCTAAAATGGGGCAATATTTTAACATAATTTTACCCAATCAATAATTTAAGTGGGTTGGAAAGTCTGACTCTGACTTTAGTGTCTTAGCCACCTACTCTGTCTCCATGACATCTTCAAAAAGTTCATAAAAGTGAAAATGAGTAGTCAAGATGCTTGGAAACAGAGAATAGACCATTTAACCTTAATTAGCACCTGTAGAAGATAGCTGCCATTTTGCAGATAACATGCTGTAACTCTCATCTCTTTGCTCAACATACCCCCAGAAAATGGTTTCTTTTGTACTGAAGTCTACTATACCAAGCATTGCACTTCTTTCTTTCATGTGGGCTCAACTCTTCAGCTTGCATTTCTGCAGACTCTGAGTAAATCTCCTATGTTGTATCTCCTTTTAGCCCTTTTTGGAAAAGTCATTTCCTAATAAACCACTTCAAATAAAAAGCAAATTTTAATTTAAAAATTAAGATTTTCCTTCATGACTGTCTGAGCATTTTTTAAAAGAATCTCAATTCAAATAAACCTGTGAGCTATAGCCTTAGCCAAGTTTCCACTGCCCAATCACAACTTGCATGTGTCCTAAGGGAAATTCTTTTAAGTTCCTGTATGAAGGTTTTCATCTACAAATTCTTGATTCCATTACCTGTGAGACAGCGTTTGAGAAAATACCCACTGAAACAATGATAGTAAATGGTAGAAAACCTTTACACAATGTTCCTTTGAGTCAGGAACTGTTTTCAGGGCTTGGTACTCCCAATATCACTGATATTTCTGAGTCTGACCAGTAGGTAGTGTGAACATCACCTTTTACAGATGCATATATTCTGATGAACAGAAGGTGAGAAAGACATAGTGGTCATACAGCTGCTAGGTGTGGGGGCCAGATTGCATGCAGGCTCCTTATGTCTTCACACTTCCCTAGGGCTCTAGACTTTGCCTTGATACCAAGAAAAGTCTTAAAGTCTTTGGGGAACACTCATTCACTTCACATTCTTCAATTCCATTTCTCCTTTGGAATAACTTCATTAACTTCAGAAGGATACAATTCTCTATAAAAAAAATAGCTGCAATACTTCCTTAACACAAAGGTACTGTTACTGTTCCCTGAGTTTCTTCAAAGTGCCTTGTCTTCATGGTTTCCACTTAGGTAGCTCAAAATCATCCCACATCTTCCTCAAATCTTTGAATTTCTAAGTTCCTATTTGGTGAGTATCCCAGGCTGAAACTTTCAAGACACCTACACTAATTGGTGTTTTTGGTTACTCAGTAATTAGGTTTATTAATATACATTTTTTTGAATTATGGAGAAATTGAAATTTTTTCCTGTAGCTTTTCTCTTCCATCAACTCACATAATGCTAACTGCCCTACCTCTAAATATAAGTTGAACACCCTGTATCCAAAATTTCAAAATCTGAAATCCTCCAAAATCTAAGACATTTTGAGCACCAACATGACACTGTATGTGGAGAACTGTATCACACCTCTCTGATGCTTCAGTGTGAAAAAAAATTATTTCATACACAAAATGTTCTGTAAGACTAACTTTAGGCTATAAATATAAAGGATATAGGAAATACAATTGTGTTCTTACACTTAGGTCTTACCTCCAAGATACCTCATACATAGATATTTCCAAATTTGAAGAAAAGTCTAAAATCCTTCCAGTTCCAAGCATTGTGGATGACAAATATGCAACCTTGATACATTCCTTTAACTTTATCCTTTACCTCTTAGTGATATATTAGAATTTAGAATAGATATTAGGAGCATTTATACAACAGGACTAGGAACATGAGTCAACATGAGGACACATAGCTCAATAAAATTTGTCACCTCATTTGCAACTCAACGCAGTAAGAGAAATAACCAAAAGTTGCCAGTTTCACCCAGGCACATCTAAAACCTGATTTCCCTACATCTTTTTAACATCAATGGATGAGCATTAATATAATTATTTTAAAATATACTTAAATATTAAAAATCTTTTAGATTTCCTGATACATGGGATGTTGACATGGATATAATTCATTCATTAAAATATTTCAGTCACAAAAATGGAAGATGGTTCTGTAAAGGGAGAAACAAATATCCAAACAGTATATAAGAAAACCCACAGAATCAAAAATGCCAAAGTCAACAAGAAAACATATATGATAAAGTTCAAATAAAGGAAGACCTTGTGAAAGAATCTGAACCAATAAGAAAAAATTCTTAAAATAACAGACAAAAAACCTGCATTTACTTCTGATTCTAAGTGCAGAGGATTTCCTCAAGGTTTATAAGGGAAAGATAGATAATTCTCAATCTCATTTTATTTTGAGGACTGTATTAACAAGTCTCCTTATCTTAAAGGAGGGATCATTGTGTCAAGGAGAGAGGAAAAAAATTTGGGATTCAGACCACCTACTTTCATCTTTACTATGTCACTAGGATAATAAAAACTTTAAAATCTTATTTGCCTGTCTTCAAGTATAAAGGAGAGGCATTATGAAGTTACATTTATGTCACAGATAATTATATTTTATAAGGAATAGGGAATGCCTGGTACCTATCAGGTACTAGTACCTCTCTTTATTACCATTCTTTGTTACTAAATAGAAAAATGAGTCTCATTCCAAAAAGAGAATGTTCTAGAACTCCTTACAATTTTTAAACATGATTCTAGAAGTGTTGGTTCAGTACTGATTCTATACAGCAAGATAGTGGGAGGCAAAATAAGTATTAGAAAACAGATCAGCACAGACTGATGTGATCAGTGAAAACTGAGAGGTAACTTTGGAAGATACAGTTTAGATTTGTTAGGGAGACAGGTGGCATACAAGGATAATCTACATGGTAATATAGAATTGTCAAAGCCTAAATGCAACCACTACATGACTATTGTCTGAGCACTCATTCTAAGGTGCTTAGGCAGGAGCACCACAAATTCAAGTCCAATTTGAACAACTTAGGGAACTAGCAAGACACCATCTCAAAATATAAAAATAAAGAAAAATTGCTAGGGATGAGATTCAGTGCAGACTCTAGGTGCATATCCCAGTACCAATTACAACTGTTGGTTGCTTTATTGTCATGATATAGAACCTATTTTCCATTTCCTTGAACCTGAGATAAGCTTCAATTCCTTTGACCATGAGAATGTGGCAGAGAAGACTGTAATTGTTCTGGGTCTAACTTTTAAGACCTGAAGGTTTCTGCATCTGAATTTAACTACTGAGTAAGAAATTTGTCTGGAATCCCAAAGTGCTGCCTGAGAAATCATTGGAGAATCTCAGGAAATAAGAGGCCAGGAGAGCTTACAGCAGAACTCCATGCCTGTGCCAAGAACACCATTTGAAGAATAGCACCCTCAGCACAGAGAACCATGCAAGCATGAGAAACAGCAAAGCTACATTACTTTGTACTACCAGGTTTTGTGGGAGCTTTTAAACTTTGAAAAATGGTCTGTTGAGACATTGAGGACCATAGATACAAGGGCTGAATAGGAAAGGCCAAGGGAGAAGTCAAATCTAAAAAGAAAAGAAGCAAACTACATAAAAATTCAAATGTAATATCAATGGGACTAACAATACCACAAAAAAGAGAAAACTGGCAAATTTCATAGCATTTTGCAAGTTCAATACAAAAGTAAATTTCAGATTTAAATGAGAATATCCTTAAGTGAAGATAAGCATCAATAACTCAGAAAAAAATGTGCCACAACACATATGTCCAAAATTTACCACAAACCTAGTGAATGTTCAAGTTAAAAAATTTCATTTTGTGGAAATAACCCATAAGAAGCAAAGAATGGGCCCTCACTTCTTGGTAATTGAGACCCATGCCTTTGATTGTAACTTCGTAATTTCAACAACAATTAAGCTAGATTTTCCAGTAATCTTCAGTGTACCAAAGGGCAACATTGACAGAAGGCATTTTTAGTGCTGATAGTGAGTAAAGGCAGGATTAGTTCCCAATGTAGTAGCATTATATGATTCCTAATGTAAATAAAATATCTATAGCAGGGAGTATTTTACTAATGACTCTGACTTGCTGTGTCTTCACACCACTTTAGGACTCTATCCAAGTTTGCACCAGCAAAACACCCTCCCCAAATGCAGCCCCTCAACCTTGGGCTTCCAAGCCTTCAGAAATATAAGAAATGCATATTTTTATAGATTCCTTAGTCTGTGGTTATCAATTGTAACAGAAAACACTCTACAACAGTATTATTGGTTCAAAAGTTGTTCCATTAACTGGTACATAAAAGTGTTCACTTACTCCCAGCAAAAGATGTTCCTGCATGTGGTTCCCAAACCACCTACCCCCACAGGGCTGCCCATAGACTCATGAGATTTTCAGCTCTCCAAGATAACACAACAATGGTAAAGATGTGATTGGATACTGCACAAACAATAAATTCTAATGAGTGCTGAGACTCAGCATGTCACACTATATTTCTTTCAGTATCGTTTTAGACACACTGTATCTCGGTTATTGCGAGATGTAAATGGCAAGTAGCATGTGAACATGGATTGTATATTGGAATGCCAATGTCAACTAGATCCCAAGGCCCAGAAGATACATATGCCCAACTAACAACTACATACAAGTGCCTTAAAAAATAACCACTAAGCACCAGGCATGGTGGCTCGCGTCTGTCATCCCAGCACTCGGGAGGCAGAGACAGGAGGATTGTGGAGTTTGGGGCTTGCCTGGGCTACATAGTGAGCTCAGGGCCAGCTGGAACTACAAGGTGAGACCCTGTCTCAAAAAAAAAAAAAAAAAAAAAAACACTAAGCTTTACAACGTAACTACTTAGTAAGTTCAGATCTAACTACTTAATAAACAGAAGTGTTAAATACTTATTTTGTCTGAGTGATCTGCCATGAAAAAATTACTTAAACAATGAAGACCAATGAGGTTTGAGAACTTCTAAATTATTGAATGAAAACAAAATGATCACAGCTTTGTTCATTCAGTAAGGTCAGAACACACAGAAGGAAAGAAAGTGGCAAAGAAATGTATTTAAATTCATGTAATAAACTTCCTTACACATCAGTCTCCAGATATCTGCATGCTAGATAAACAATAAATATTTTGAAATCATTTAGTAGACTAGGTCACTAGAAATCTTTATCTAGCAAAGACAGCCAAACCTTCAGCTAGTCTTTAAATACTCAGGACTATCACTCTTTCTCTTATTCCTTGTCAGTAACACTCCTATCAAATTCAAGCTTATTTGAATTCAATCATGAGTATCAGATCTCAGTCAAAGATCTTGAAAGGTGCAGAGTACAAATACTGTGCAATGTTCTGAAGAATATACAATCATCAAAAGTGAAATCACATTAGATATCACCAAAATGGAGACAATTATAAGGAACTGCAGTGGCATCTCAGTTCAGGAACTTAATTAGTTCCACAGTTTTGGAAAAGATGGCCATATCTGTGTTTGCACAAGAAAGATATCCGTGGTCATGTTAGTTACCTAATGTCAAGTTTGCACACAAAAAGGTAATTTTGCTAAATGCTTTTGTTTACAAATCAAATTGTTCATGAATTGAAATATTACTATATTTTAAAAACTTGTATTCTCTTAGAAGAAACAGAAAAATTTCTAGACATATATGAAATACCAAAGTTGAACAAAGGAGACAAAATCCCTAAATCAACTACTGTGTATGATGGGTCTGAATTCAAGGGGTCCCCAGACTCACCCTTGCCAGACTCATCTCTCTTCAATATAGACAGAGGAAGGAAGCCAGAAGACAAACACAAAGTTAAAGTAACTGTATTGCAAATATTGCAAGAGGAAGCAATTCAAAGCCACTCTAGAGAAGTAGACCGTCAAACTGGGACACTATCAAATCTGAGGGCAGGGGCTCCATCTTTACCTGCTTGTAGGTTGATTGGATCTAGAGTTTATTGCTAAGGGCTTGGGCATTATGACCTAACACAGAAATTTGGGTCGGCATGGCAACCTGGACAACATTGTGTGGGTAGAGAAAGGTGTTAAACTATAACCTTTCCTGTGCTGGGAAGATCTTCTATAATATTCAATTGTGGGTTATACTCTCAGAAAATAAGCCAAGGCATGGTGGAAACAAAACAAAAAGAACTTTTGTCTCTTGCTCTTGCTTATAGAATTTATTTCCTTAAGTAAATAAGAAAAATCAATTATTAATTCATTCATTAAACCTTTGCGCGTCAGTCATTAGATGTGCTAGATAGTATACCTATAATAATGAGAAAGATTATCACCTATGAAGGACATATCTACAACAGTATTAATATTATATGTGTTCACTATTAAAATAATCTTTTCTGCCTGTTTTTAAGCATTGCTAAATATTACCAAATGTATTCAAATATTTTGACACATCTTGACTGGAAGAAGTTTACTTCATTATATTTGCTTCCCAAGATTATTATGTTCTAAGCTACAAGACAATATCAGATCATTCCTAGTCAACATCAACAATTGCTACAAAGGACCAAATAATTAATTAGTACTTCTCCCAAGACTAAACTTGCTGGAAGTAATTAGCAACTAAATTTATTAAAGTTGACCCTTCAAAACCCAGTCTTTAAGGCTAAAAGATAAAAGAAAAAGTAAGAGGCACTCATCACTTCGTGCTCTGGAATGCATTCCTATCTCCACTTTAGCTGAGCTACTCTGAGAGTAAGTACAAGACAGAAGGTGAAACAAAATAAGATATTCTACATATTACATGGAGGCAGGTCCATAGGAAAACTGACCACATCAAACCCTGTCAAAGAATATCACCTTTGCATAGTTTTCTAATTTGGAATAATTGTCTTTATGAGTATGGACCATCTTTAATAAAGTAATGACATGTCAATAAAAAAAAAACTACAACCTTTCAACTTCGAAACATTATACTGCTAGAAAAACTGCTTGCTGCTTATAGCCACACAGATGATGCTCTTTTCTATCCTCTACAAAGGGCTCAGATCTCAAAGACCAACAGTAGGCAATGAAACAGAGCAATAATAAAGTCTTACTGACTTAGAAAGCCCAGGACCTGATAGCTTTACCACAAAATTTGAACAAAATTTCACAGAATACCTAATACCAATACTCCTCAAACTCTTCTATGAAGTTGAAGGAGAGCAGTTCTACCAAAATCATTCCTGAAAGTTAGCAGTTCTCAGACACAAAAGCCAGACAAGGACTTAACATATAAAACTATAGGCCAATCTCCCTAATGAACATAAATGCAAAAATCCTCAACAAGATACTGCAAACACAATGCAACACATCGTTAAAAAATTAGCCTCATTTTATGATTGCTAGGATGATTCAGTATGTCTAAATCAATAAACATGGTGCATCACCTAAACAGA
This sequence comes from Thryonomys swinderianus, assembly GCA_004025085.1. Classification (NCBI taxonomy): domain Eukaryota; kingdom Metazoa; phylum Chordata; class Mammalia; order Rodentia; family Thryonomyidae; genus Thryonomys; species Thryonomys swinderianus. The sequence goes on from PVIC010012427.1 coordinate 19,820, forward strand.
ATCAAGGACAGACATTTTGTAATCATCTCAATAGATGCAGAAAAAGCCTTTTACAAAATCCAACATCTATTCATGATTTTTTAAAAACCTGAAGAATAGGTTAAAAAGGATCTTATTTCAAATTAATAAAAGCCATACATGGAAAACATACTGCCAATATCATATTAAATGGAGAAAAATTGAACACATTTTCTCTAGAATCAAGAGTAAGAGTGTCCACACTCTCCCCACTCTGGTTAAAAAATAATACTCAAAACTTTAGCCAGCACAATTAAAAAAGAGAAATAGGAAGGATACTGATAGAAAGCAAGAAGTAAAGTTATCCTTATTTTCAAATGACAATCTTTTACACAGAAAACCAAAGTGGTAACCAAAATATTCTTAGAACTGATACATACATTCAGCAAAATAACAAGATACAAAACCAATACTCAAAATCAATGTTTCCCCAACAATGAACCCATAAAGAAAGAAATCAGGTAAAAATGTCCCTTTCTTGGTAACTTTCAAAAAATAATTCTCTAGAGATTAATAATAACATAAGAAATAAAAGACTCATAATAAAAACTATAGTACTCTGAACAAAGACTGAAGAAAAAGTTAAGAAATGAAGATATCCCATTTTCCTGGATAGGTAAAACTAACATTGTCCAAATGGCCATACTTCCAAAACTGATACTTCTTAGAACTAACACAAATTCAACTGGTACCAGTTACAAGCTGTACTCAGCTTACAAACTTAATTTGTTTTATGATTTGGGGGAAGATAGCTACATTTGTGTTTGTGTGGAGAAGGTGGCCATGATCAAGTTTCTCACCTAAGGTGAAGTTTACAAACAGAAGCAAAGTTCTGCCAAGTGCTTTTGTTTACAAGCCAATTTTTTCCAATGGAAATGTTTTTGAGCAAGTTACTACTGTATGTAGCTTTTATGCCCTTCCAATCAAAATGCTAACAGCATGCTTCACAGAAATAGAAAAACCAATTCTAAGATTTACATGGAACAAGAAGATACATAGAGATCCTAAACCAATCCTGAGCAACAAGACCCAAACAGGAGGCATCATAATCCTGTGTTTCAATTTACATTACAATGCTACAGTAATAAAAACAGTGTAGCACTAGGTACAGAAACAGACATGTTGTTTAATGGAACAGAAGAGAGGATGAATAAACAACCTCAGGCACATTCAGTCCTCTGATCTGCAGCCATAGGGTCAAAAATAAACACTGGAGAAAAGATAATCTTTAATAAATAGTTCAGGGGAAGTGCTTAGCCATATATGAAAAATGAATCTAGAACTGTATTTCTCAACCTCTATTAAAATCAAGTCGAAGGCCTAGATACAAAGACAGAAACAATGAGTATGTCAAAACATGAAGTGGGTAAAACTGCTGATGGTATCTGTAAGGACTTTCTAAGCAAAACTCCAGTTGAACATACATGGAATTAAAAATGGACAGGTGATTATGTCAAATTAAACACTTCTGCATAGCAAAGTGAAGAAAGAACCTACAGAATAAGAAAAAGTTTTGTAACCTACTCCTTGAACAGAGGATTACTATCTAGAATACATAAAGAACTAAAACATTTAGATCTATGAAACTAAAAGATCCAATGAAAATAATTAGGAATTGAACAGACACTTCTGAAAAGAAGAACAAATGGACATTTACCAGGTGTGGTGACATATGCCTATAGTCTCAGCACTTAGGAGGTTGAGGCAAGAAGATAACTGTAAGCTCAAGGCCAGTCTGAGCTAGATATTAAGTCCAAGCCCTATCTGAATTATATAGTGAGACTTTGTCTAAAAGACAAAGACTATTAAGTACCTAAAATTTTTTTCAGCATCTTTAGTCATTAGAGGAACACAATCAAAACAATACTGAGATGTCTTCTTACCGCTATCATGAGTAGCTATCATGAAGAACAAAAAAAAAATGGTGATGAGGTTGGGGAGAGAGTGAACTTCTATACTGTTGACAAGAATATAAATTAGTTTTAGAATATGAATTTGAGTCCTCAAAAAATTGGAAATAGATATTCCACTTGACTCTTTTTTGGGTATCTTCCTGAAACAACTAAAGATTTTATACTACAGTGGTACCTGCATTTCCATGTTTATTGCACTACAACTTATAATATCTAAATTTTGGAAATGGCCTTGTGCCCATCAACAGAAAAATAGATCAAGAAAATGTGAGATGTATAAAATGAACTACTACTGAGCCATAGAGAAGAATCAATTTCAATCATTTGTAGAAAAATAAATACACCTCAAGATCATAATGTTAACAGAAATAAATCAGACCCAGGTTAAATTTCACACTCATATGTGAGAAACCCACAGTATAAATAATTTAAAGGTTCAAATACAAGATTCATGATGGGAAACAGGGAGATAAGACTGTATAAATGAGAAGGGTATCTGGGGATGAGTAGATGAGAGGGTAGGGAAGGGAATGAATGGCCAGCAAAAAGGATCAAGATGTGATATGTATATGCACCAACTCACCAGTAATGTACTTATATTGTGTTGCAAAATATACCACTAAAAAGAATATATATTTGCACACTATATCTGATAGGCAAGGGCTTATATGCAATACAACAAAAACATCCAGATATTTTTCTGAGAAATCTCCACACGGATCTCCACAATGGTTGCACAAGTCTGCAATCCCACCAACAGTGGAGAAGAGTTCCTTTCTCCCCACAGTCACTTCAGCATTTATTGTTGGTTGATTTTGTGATCGCGGCCATTCTTTGTGGAGTGAGACGAAATCTCAGTGTTGTTTCATTTGCATCTCACGAATGACCAGTGATGTTGAACATTTCTTCATATGTTTCTTGGCTGCTTTGACTTCTGCCTCTGAGAAGTGTCTGCTCATTTCAGATGCCCATTTTTGAATTCGGTCTTTAAACTTGGGGAGGCTAATCTGTTTGAGCTCTTTATATATTGTCAATAATAGCCCTTTGTCTGATAAACAGCTAGTAAAGACTTTTTTCCCATGTTGTTGGTTGTCTTTTAACAGTGCTAGGGGTCCCACTTGACCCAGCTATATCCCTGCTAGGAATATACCCAAAAGAATTTTAAAAATCACATTGGAAAGACAGATGTACACCCTTGTTCATAGCAGCTCAGTTTGTGATAGCTCAATCTTGGAAATGTCCATCAACTGGAGAATGGATAAAGAAGATGTGGGTTTTTTATAAAATGGAGTATTACTCTTCCATAAAGAATGACAAGATCGATCCATTTAGGTGCAAATGGAGACACCTGGAGGATATACTAATAAGTGAAATCAATAGGTCACAAATAGACAAATTCCAGATCTTCTCTTTGGCATGAACACCTGTAGATGCAAATGAGCTCTAGAAAGTATGACAGCTTTTATAGAGTAGAAAATTTCCATAGGAAATTTGGTGTGGGAATGTGATGAGGGGATGGAATAAATATGATATAGAAAGAAAATAAAAGAGCATGTATAAAGGGGGTAAAGAGGTGTGGGTGGGTAAGGATATGGGTAAAAATGAGAATTAACTTGTGTCATACACTGGTACAAATTCCCCAATGTTATATGTGATTTTGAGATGTATATAAATTGCACCAATAAAGAATTCAATTTAAAAATCCAGATATTGAAATTCTGCTTGCAAGTTCTTCTTTTCATATGTTCTTATCAAACATTTTCAGATTATATACCAAAATGATTCAAGTCCATAAACAAAAGAAAAGGCATCCTTAAGTGAAACTCATTCTCTCTTTCTAAAGATTTCATCTAGAGTGATTACCCAGTGGTTCATTCTGTTTCACAGACCTATCCATGAATACTAGGAAACTGCACATATTTTACTCTTGTTCCCTGTCCTTCCCCCTGGCTCACTGTGGCTACAGGAGAATCAAAGAACTCTGACATAATGGTCAGGCAGACAACTAAAATGAGAGAGATTTTTGGGTGAATCACTAAAACACATGATGTTTCTCAATCGCATCACTTCTTCTTTAGGTGAGACTCTGTTTCCATCTGCAGGCCTTCCACATCCATCTGCGGTCATCACAAAGCATCCAAAACATATCCAGTGTCCCATGTCAAGTCAAAGTGTTCTTGTTCTAAAGTTCAGCTCATTAGCAGGAACCAGAGTGCTTAGAGGTTTAGGGCTGGCTCTGCACTTCACATGGCACACAGAGCTCCCCTCTGCTCTGAAGCGCTGGTGGCCTTCACTGGCACTGTTCCATGTCTCTGACCTTTGCTTCAGAGCATATCACCAAGTGATCACAGCAACTTTCAGTTCCTTCCTACACATTCATCCAGTTCTGCCATAACCAATGCCTGTTCTCATTTCCTTCAGGCATTTCCTTGAACACCACCTTCTCAGCGAAATTTCCCCTGGCTACACCACCTCTATCAGCTCATTTAGGAAGTTGTAACAAAATACCTTAAAGTTGGTAATTAATAAATAGTAGAAACATATTGCTTATAGTTCTGAATGCTGAGAAGTTCAAAATTAAGCTGGCAAGAGATCCAGTATCTACTCTGTAGACTTTAACTTTTGGCAGCATCTTCATTTGGCAGAAGGGCTGAACAAACTCCTTTGGGCTTCTTTTATAAAGTTGCTAATCCTACTCATGAGGGCAGCACCCTGTGAGCTAATCAACTACCAGAGTGCACCTCCTCATCCCACCAGCTTGGGGCCGTGTTTCTACCTATGAGTCTGGGGTAAACACAAATGTTCAGATCACAGCAATTGCTAACATTGTGATTATGCTTCCCTACCCCACCTAAAGCTTTCTGCACCCTTCCCATTTGACATTGTCCCTTACAGTTTATCAGCACCTAAAATATTATAGTTTTGGTTCATCAATCTTATTTACTGTCTGGTTCTTCCCCAGTTTCAGGAAGACAAAGATGTGTTAATGTTTGGCTTAGTAATATGCCTCCAGCACCCAACTTGTACCTGGCACCCAAGAAGTACTTCACAGATGTCTTGTTTTAATTCACTATACTTAATAAACATTCATCATGTGTCATCGTGCATCATATACAATGTGTAAAGCTAGAAGAGGTTCTGTCTTCACAGAGTCACATTCTGCTGATGAACTCTCAAATTAGAAATATGGTGTGAGTGTGTGTGTGTGTGCAATCTTTACACAGATACATTATTTAAAGAAAAACTGTACAGTATTTTACATCAGCTTCTCTGAAAAAGGCCATGACCCAAATATAGGCACCATAAGAAACTTCCAGTCCAGAACCATTGTGTTGCTCTCAAACTGCTTGTAATTCCCCTATACAAGAAAGCTCCCTCACCAGAAATTCTAACATCCTCTACACACTAAGTCGTTCAGTAAGATCTTGAAAGCCATTTCCTCTGACTTCTGACCCCAGGCTGTGGGGCAAATGAAAATTGTTTTAACCATAACCCAGCTAACCCTAAAACTCCTATATCTTCTGAAATTCGTCTTGACCTGTATGCTATGAATAACTTCATCCATGTTCTCTATAAACTTAGGGTTTATCACACACACACGTGTGTGAGTGTGTGTGTGTGTGTGTGTGTGTCTTCTCCAACTATTCACACCTTGTCTGTCAAGTGCGGCTTCCAAAACTCATTAGAGAAGAAAAACATCAAAAGGACAATTTATTAGCTAAATAAATATTGTTCAATGCTGCTAATTATGAAGGCAAGACAACACAAACAGAAACTGAACTCTGCAAACCGTTTTCTCACACAAAAAATATGAAAGGCCCAATAAAGTCAATTAACCAATAATTGAGGCTGATAATTCTATACTTTGGTGATCCAGGTCTGTCACCTAAACGCACTTCAGCACATCACTAACTATTCCACTCCCTGTCCTACTACTCATAGAGAATGTAGGATCTGAAAACAACTAATAAAAAATTATGCCTTTTTATTTTGGCTTGGTACCTTTGCTTCTTTCCTCTTCTGGCCTTCATTTCTGTGTCTTCTTCCTCTTGCTCTGTCCTGCAGTGCAGCTTGATATGCCTGATGGCACGAACCCTCAGAGATTGTGACAGAGGCCAGAACTCCACATGCTTCTCTGTGCATTGCAGCTGGACACCAGCAGGCCCCAGATCCCTGTGTGTGGCTGACTCCTTGCATGCTGCTATGGCTTGAATGTTCCCACCAAAACTCATGTTGAAATGTGACCCTCTTTGTGAAAGTATTAAGAAATGAAACCAGGTGAACAGTTAAGGGGTGACTGATTCTTTTTAAAACTGATTTTATTGGTATATTTTATATATATGTTATGATCACAACAGACATTGAGAATATGTACCAGTACATAACATGACTTATTATCAATTTTTCCCATTCTCCTGCCCCTCAAGTCCCCCATCCCCTATATAATCTTTGTTTCCTTTTTTAATCATCAAATTTTTTCTTTCCCTTCTTACTTAGCCCTACCCCTGCTTTTCCCTTTGAATGTTTTCTTACTACTTCACAATACCTACCATAATTCTTAATAGATTCATTGGAAAACAGAAGAATGAATTAATGCATTATCCCAAGAGTGGGTGTGTCACTTTGGCCTGGTCTGCTATTATCTGCCCCACTTGCCATGTGTTGCTCTGCTCTGACTTGGGTCTCTGGAGAATCCTTATCAATAAGAAGGACCTCACCAGATACAACCCCAGTACTATGGACATCCAAGGCTCCAGTTCCACAGGAAGTAAGTTTATTTTCTTTGAAGAGTACCCAATTTGGGTATTTTATTTAGACACAAAACAGATTAACACAAACGTGGAGGAAAAAATTTTTGTTTCTGCAAATGTAGATGAGATGATGGCGATTTCAAAGGCATGAATATAATATCTTCTAAATTCTTGATAAACAATTTATAAGATGTTTCACTTACACACATCCAAGTACCACCCTGAGCACCCTGTGCTCATGTATCTTTACTGTGCTGTTTTGATTTGTGTTCACACACAAATAATACTATATGTCTTTGCTTTTAAAATTTAGACACAATGGACAAGATCTGTTGAACTCAGATTCTAAGATTCTTTTGGGGATGGAACACAGCATCTATCCAAACCTTTTTGGCATTTCTGCATCCAGGTGACAGCAGTTAGGTTATTTCTTTCTCCTCTTCCTTCCTAGGTACCTACCATCTATGGGCTGATCCTATCCCAGAGGTGATCCTGTGATGACAGACAAGGAGAAATCCTATTTCTCTAGACAGAGGAAATGGAAATTTTTGTGGTTCAAAAAGTTCAGGTAAAATTCTCCTCATTTTTTTTTTTGTTTTTTGCCATTTCTTTCTCCATGTTGCCCTACATAGCCTACATAGTAGAACTACAAAGTCTCTTAAAGAAGCTGACCTTCTATCTGTAGGAACTAGAGAAAGAGCCCCCTGAGAGGCATGGAGTACAGGAAAACTCCAGTAGGAGAGGGCTGGAAAGATCTCTGCTTTCTGAGTGTGAACCAAAAGATATCATAGGCATTTTCAAGCTGCTTACATTGACCAAAGCCCCAGATGCACAGTGAAAGGTTTGAGAGTCAAATAATCATTCAAACCTCCATCCAGGCTCCAGATCTGTCTTGGAGGGAGTGTGAATGGACTGAAACCCAGCATTATTGAAAACACCCTGCAAAGCAAACTAAAGCTTGATAAAACCTGCAGCAGGAAAGACAGAATCTGTGGTATAAACTGAAGCAGATGGACTATCTGACAAAATAAAATATCAGCTATTTCAAGGTCTTTCAAGTCCCCATAATTTCTTAATATGGCATCCAAATGCCCCAAAAGCAATCTAAAATTATTCTGTGTCCAAACAACCAGGAAAATCTGAAGAATTTACAACATATTCCCAGATGTTGAAATTACCAGGTAAAGGCAGTAAGTTAGTGATTATAATGATCTCTATGAGATAAGTGAAAAATCTTCAAATGAATAAAAAAATTGAAGATCTTATATAGGAGGCTGATCAGTCCTCTCTCTCTCACTGTCTGAAAGGGGAATGGTGAGGGCTAAAGACAAAAAGACAGTAGAGACTGGTGTAATTTCGAAATGTGGGGAGGGAGGGAGCCAGGAGATCAGTGCCTCAGAGTGGATAAAGACCAAGACTCCTTAACAGCCAGTATTTACTGGGTTCACACAGTAACCGAGTGCCAGGTAACTCAGGGACTGTGGTGATCTTATGTCGAGGCAAATCTCCTGCTGACAAGCACACTCCTAGACAGTAGGTGGGGTGAACTGAGCTGACAGGGGTTCATCCTTCCTCAGGTGAAACCTTCCTCTTGATGTGTTACTCTTGGCTTCTCAAGAACCAGGATGTCTTCAGTTGGTGTAATCCTGCCTTTAAGTACCACAGCATCACAGATAATTAAGGCATCAGCTGTGAGGAGAGGTAAAATGGAGTCACATATCCACATGTCATACCCATATCAAGGACAAGGTAACATTGGACCTTCAATGGCTATAGTTATACTTTAATTATGAAATTATTTTTCCCAAAATTTATGTACAAATGTTCCTGACAATCTTAAGGAAAAAATTGTGTAGAAAGAGAAATTTTTTTAAACTATAAAATAAAATATTTGAAATAAAAAACATTGGATGGGGTCTACTTGCATCAAAGAGATGACAGAGAAATGAATAAATGTGAAGATAGATCAATAGAAATAGAGAGAAAAAAGCTACAGAAATAATAGAGTAAGAGAGATTTGGGAGGCCACCTCCTACATATTTTCCCCAAGTAAGACACAAAATCCTCTATGCTCGTATTTATACCAGCTCTATGTATGATCACAAAATGTCCAGAACCCATCCATCCACATCTCTTTCAACTGTGGAGAAGCAAATAATCATTTCTGAAATAATTCACCCATACTGTAAACTGCAATTCAACAACAGGGAAAAACAAGCTGACAGGTCAATGTCAAGTGCACTCATTTGCATGAAAGCAGTCTTCACAACCTACATCCTGTATAACTCCATTCATAAGATTTCTGGAAATTCTCAGGTTATAGGAATGCAGAAGAGGGTGGTGATTACTAGGGTTTTAGGGTGGAGGTAGGCTGGCTAAAAAAAAGCATCCCTGAGAACCGTGAAGACAAAGGAAGTGTTTTACATTTTGACTACATTAGACCTTGTACTTGTGCAAGCTAATTAAACTTTATGCCCCAGACAATGTATTTTACTGTTGTCTTTTTTGTTTTGTCCCATGGTGTGCGCTGGTAGGAGGGTAAGCAGGGATGTGAGAATCAAAACACCGATTCTTGGGTCAAGGGGGGAAGCTTCTTTATTGCGTGTAGGTTTTGGCTTTTATAGAGGATGGGAGGGAAAAAGGGAGCAAGTCGTGAGAGGATAGGTGGGCTCATGCTAACACGGTTCGAAGTGATTGGGCCACCTGTGTGATGAGGCTGTTTATGATTGGAAGCTATCCCTGTGTGTGTTGCTATAAGGACATTGGTACTGGGCAACATTTCACACTCAGGTTAGAAACTAAATAAATGAACAGCAGTGAGCTATCATCATATAACATTTACTCTTCTAGGAGGATGAAAGTGTATGGGGTTTTCTCTTCCTCAAGGGATATGCTGGCCACAGCCCTCACCCAGTCTGGTGCCGCTGTAAGTTTCTATAAAATATGAAATTCAGTGCAAGAAATAGTGGCTGGGATGATATCAGAGGTCATTACGGAGCCCACTGGAGTGACAGCTGAAAAGCAAATGGCTTATCTCCTCTGACTCAGTTTCCTTGGTCTAAAACAAGAACAAGAATCACAAGGTCACAGCGAATATTAAACACTTGCAAAAAGCCTGACACCCTATGGTGGGATATATATTAACTCCCTAAGTTACAGTCATTCTGATGAAATCTCTAACTGCTTCTTGTGGATGCTGAGAATTGGGTCCTCCCTGATGCTACAGCATGAAGTAAGCAGCTTCTATTTACCATTTTGTCCCTCCAAACATAACTAGGAACAATAGAGTCAGTTCAGACCATGATAAATTAGTGGTCCCCCAAGAGACAAAACCAATTCTAATGAAGAGGACTCCCCCAAGTCAGGAGGGCAAATCTAGATCTGATCACATCCAGCTGAACCTAATCCTCTGGAATGTGAAAGTTTCATAGCTTTCCTTAAGTAGGACATACAATACAATGCACCTGGTCAAGTACACACATGATGCATGTCATACACGGGAAAGTGTCACCATAATCAGCTA
>PVIC010012428.1:0-39724 GCA_004025085.1 Thryonomys swinderianus
TTGTTGTTGTTTTTTGTTTTTGAGACAGGGTCTCGCTTTGTAGTTCAGGCTGGCCCTGAGCTCACTATGGAGCCCAGGCAAGCCTCGAACTCAGCAATCCTCCTGTCTCTGCCTCCCGAGTGCTGGGATTACAGGTGTGAGCCACCAAGCCCAGCATTATATGTGGTAACCGGGGATCGAACTCAGGTCCTTACGCTTGCGAGGCAGGCACCGGAACCACTGAGCTAACCCTCTGGCCCACAAAAGAATTTTTTAAAAATTGTAATTCAAGAAATCTGTCCCCAAACAAATGACAACTGGAAACTATACAATGAAAGGGCACACTGCATCCGAGGAAAACCAAACCTATTCTAGTAAACCAAACATAGTCTATAAAAACATTGGACTTTTAAAGAAAGGAGAAAAATCCTCAGACATCTAGCACAAATGAAAACTCTTTGAAGGAAGAATAAATTGCCACCAGATTTCTCTGCAGCAATGCATTATGCCAGAAGAAAATAGAGTTATATACCGAAGACATTCATGGGTGTAATAAGCAGGTAAAATTAATTCCAAGTAGGAAGGTTATATATAAACCGTCAAACATGCAAATATTCACAATAATACTGTTCCCACAAAGACCTCTACAAATATCTACTATGGTTTCAAAGAATCAGAAAAATTAAAGAGTTGTACAGATAAGGACTAGGGTCAAGCACTATATAAATAAAGTTTCACATTTGTGGTACCTGATATAAGGTATTTAGAATAAAAATATCGCAAATTACAGGAAGATACTTTATAATGTCAAAGGCACAACAAAGAAATAATATTTATTAATATTTTTGTGTACAATAAAACAGCAAGAATTTGTAGCAAAAACCACAGGAGGTAAAAAGACAATGAAGATGAAAGCATGTAAAATTTAACATACTTTTCAAACCAAGAAGATATAAGGGATAAAAATTTTAGGAAAAAACACACAAGATCCACATAATGCAAACTGAGAAAGTTGTATTACAGATAAATAATTTGAACTTTCAGGCCCAGTATTAGAGTATATAGCTACTTCTCAAGTTTTTAACACTCATGAAAAGTGATCATAACTTAGACCATAAAGAAAAATTCCATAAATACCAAAGAATTTTCTAACTAATAAAATCCTACTAAAAATAATGAAATAAAAACTAGAAAGCTATTGTCTTCTAAGAATGCCAGTAAATACAATTTGAGTCAGAGGGAAAATACAGGGAGAAACTGTACAATTTCTTTAAAAGCACGATGATCCAAAGACATATTAAAGCTGAGACATGGTTAATAGAGTCATCAGTGGAAATTCTGAAGCATTAAATATCTATTCCAATAAAAAAAGACTATAAAAGTTGAAAGTCAATTCAAGGAGTTAAAAAAGAGGCTGGAAGTGTAGCTAAGTGGTAGAACACACACATGAAAATTAATGTCTTGAGCTTGAGGGCTGAAAAAGTAAACAAAAGTCAAATTATTAATGTCAGGGTTGAGAGAAGGGCTATTACTATAAATGTACACAGTTCGAGAGAGTAGAAATGTGTTATGATTAACTTCCTGTCAATAAATCCAACAATTTACAGAAGTGGGAAAATTCATTAAAAGTCATGAAAGTACATTAATAGCAAGTAGATTGTTACTAACAAAAGCAGCAGTGCTGCCTGAAGTTAGATCCATAGACTAATGCCAGTCTGAGAGCTTTTGCTGCTAGTCCTGATGAGAAAAATCTAGGAGCTGGGAATAAGGGTTCAAAGTATTTTAGAACCATTCAGCAGAGTACTTTCATGTCTACCAAATCTAATCATTGTGTGGAGTTTGCATTTCCTAAGTCTGGCTTTTAAATTTAATTTTTATTAGCTCATGTTATGTTTTTGAAAAACTAGCCTGTGATGATGAAAAGACAAAAAACAGGTCCTTCATGCCAGAAGGTTAAGAGGTCCTTTGCTAAAGGATGTACTTCTAGAAGGATAGTCCAAGTTGAACAAAAAGAATGGAGAGGAAACAAAGAGGTAAATATTTGGATAAATAAAACAATCCCTGGCTGGATAAACATTAATAATAATGTCTTGTGGACATTTTAAAACCATATTTAATTAAGCTGCACTTTTGCAAAATACACTAGTTTTTGCTTGAGATAGAACAAACGGCTTTTCTGGCTTACCATTCCAAGTAGCTGGGGCAAAAATTATGCCACCATGGCTGGCTCAACATGAATTTCAAAATGCCCTAACAGACATATAGAGAGAACACAGTACCCAAATGCAGAATATGTGTTATTTCTACACACACAGAACATTTACACAAATTGATCAAAAGTTGAAGCGTAAGTCAAACTTCCATAAGCCTTAAATTTTAAATACAGTATAATGCAATGAATATTCATGTATTTACAAAATTTGAGAACTATCATTTTAAGTAGGAATCATAATACAAATCTTATCTCAAACAAAGCAGATAAAATTAATAGCTCAAAAAGTGTGAGATGTCATGAAAGAAGTTATTAGAGGAAAAGATATTTTACATACATATATGGAAAAAGAAAGGATAAAAATAAATGTATTAATCATCTACCTCAAGAAGTTATAACAAGAAAAGCAAAATAAAACTAAAGAAAATAGAAGGAAAATAATAAATAGCAATGAAGGCATTACAAAACAAGTCTCAACTAAAACTAGTTAACTAAAACGTTATTTTAGAAAACATTGGCAAAAGTGACAAACTTCTGGTAGAAAAGATAAGATAAAAAAAAGAGAAAATAAGCATAAATAACCAACGTCCAGTGTGAAAAAGATGACATTATAGATTCTGAGACAATAAAAAGAAAATAAGATACTACTTTAAAAATTTATATCCATAAATTTGAATTTGGGTGAAATACACAAGCTCCTGTAAGAATAATGGTGCATTCATACAATGGCATGTCAGCCACGGTAAAGTTAAAAAATACAGTCATGATGGATGAATTTTAAATGCATAATATTGAGAATGAAGAGAAAGTCAAATAAAAGCTTATTCATGGATTGATCTGGTGGAGATAAAGATAATATAATAATGAAGATCGAGAAGGAATTATCCCAAAAGACAGAGCAGTGGTTTCTCTTGAGGGAAGAGGGGGTCTCGCTGGAGAAGCACACACTGAGCCGAGTGAACTCTCTTCTTTGGATCTGGATGCTAGACACATAGAGCTTATTTTAAAATTGCTTCTTATTGGGGGACATACGTAGAGAAAAAGACTTCCTACTGGACATAAATGCGGTCAGCATGTTACCTTTCTCATTGTCTACTAACCTTATTTAAGTTTTTGTTTTCACTATGGTATGAGTTCTATCTGAGCACACTTATCTGACAGCTTGGGGCTTGTTCATAAATACAGTAGTCAGATATTAGTTATTGAGTTGGAGAAAGATATTGGGGCATTTTTAAAATTGCCCCTTTCTCATGAAGGAAATTGAGAAAGAAAATATATGTTTACCTAAAAAGAAGCCTTGAATTAGAATTATTCTGTTATTGACATATACCCTTTAAGTCTGCATAAAAGAATGGGCTTTGGGCCGGAGATTTAGCTCAGTAGTCCCACCGCTTGCCTAGGCAAGTGCAAGGTCCCTGGTTCATCCTCAGTAACCACAAGCAACAATACCGGGTGTGGTGACACACACCCACCAGCAATCAGTACCACGTATCACAAGTGCTGGGTTTGGTGGCTCAAGCCTGTATTCCCAGCACTCAGGAGGTAGAGGCAGGAGGATTGCTGAGTTCGAGGCTTGCCTGGGCTACATAGTGAGCTCAGGGCCAGCCTGAACTACAAAATAAGACCCTGTCTCAAAAAAAAAAAAAAAAAAAAAAAAAAAGAATGAGCTTTTATTTTGTAGCATATAATAGGGTTTTGGGCTCTTTTTTTCTTTCAAAATCAAGGTATTAGTTATGTAATTAATAAATGGATTTTTAAAAATTGTGGGGTCAAAATTACAGAAAGGTGCCTGGCATGGTGGCTCACGCCTGTAACCTCAGCACTCAGGAGGCATAGGCAGGATTGCTGAGTTTGAGGCTTGTCTTGGCCACTTAGTGAGCTCAGGGCCAGCCTGAACTACAAAGCGAGACCCTGTCTCAAAAAACTAAGCAAAACAAACAAACAAAATAAAAGTGAAACAAAAAGAACAAACGAAGATTATAGAAATGCTACTGGTAAACACCAAAAGATGCAGTGAGAAAATGAAGGTCCAGTCTCTTTTTTACATCAAAAGTTTTGCGGAAAAGCTGTGTCGTTGGGGGTGTTGATCCTCCAAGCCATCACTGGGCAGCCAGACTGGGGGTCTGAGGCAGGTCTTTGGAAGTGATTCTGGATTTTGTGGTGGAGTAAGGCGCTTACTGGGAAAGACTTACTGCCTGTTGTTCCCACGGCACAGAGATATCCGTTTAAGACCAACTGGTGGTACAGTATTCATTATGTGGTTTATGACAATTTTCTTGTAGTGATTTGGGTCGATATTTTTTAAACTGCCTCTTTCTCCTTCTGAAGTTATGACAGTATGATGTGAAAAGACACGACTGAATTCGGAGCAGTCCTCAAAAACAACTGGAGTCAAATGCTGAGTAGATGGGTTGACAAATGAGGACACTGTTACCAGTTTAATCCCCATATGGGCCAATTAGTTTCACATAGAGAAGAACTCTGTTCCAAAGCCACAGATTGCACCATTAACCCCAGTCAGTCGTCTCCAAATTGAGTGTCATTGATCACAAGAGGCCCAGGTAAGAGTGTCGATAGCTCAGCGCAAACCCATCGTCACCTCTGAGAGCAGAGCCACCCGCTTACCCCGCAGAACCTTCACCTCAGGCACGGCAGCGAGTGTGACAATGGGCCAGGGACCCCGAAGGCTCCTCTGTCCCCTCTCATTTCCCGCCTCTCGCCACCTTATTATAAAAGGTGAAAAGTTACCACCGCACAGCTTCCATTTTTGTATGAAATCAGCGTGCTTTAAAGCAGATTGATAAAAGCCTTATTGATATGCAATATGCATATGACGGGCTGGCAACAAATGACATAGATTCATTTAATCCATAATTAATGGCACCCAAAAAAGTCTAACATTGACCCTCCCAGATAATAAGAGCCAAATGCATGTTTTCTGGCTCTTGAAACTTTATTACTCCCTGTTAATAAAAATTAGTATCAAAAGTAGAATGATATAAAATGTGAAATGAGTAGAAGACAACACCTGATGCATTTGACTGACCAAAGGCATAAATTTCTCTTCATCGTGTTTATTCTCAAAACAAACTAAGATCTTGCTGTGACTTTTTGCTACAGAAAAACTGCAGCTACCCTTAAGCTGGGACTAAGCCTGAAATATTATTACAAAGGGTAATTTGGGGTAAAATGAGGTCAAATTAAAGTAATTTAAAAATAGGCATTAATAAAAATACTGTCATCCGTATAGTCACTTTTGCAAACCTATAATAGGTGTTTTGATATGAGGTTTCACTTAGCATACTTATCTTTTAGTGATAAAACGTAATTAAGTTAATAGAAAAACCGATTTTAGCAAAAGCCGGTGCAGTTCTTCTTTGTAACAGAGCCAACACTCTTGGTTCTTTATGAAATTTTTGAATTAAGCCAAAAAATTTGGAGAATAAAGGAACGATGATTTAAATTTAATGACTGGGAGGCTGGGTGGATGCCATTTGTGAGACTCCTCCCTAGGCAGGGACTGCTTTGCACATAGGATTAGAGTTTGTAGACCATTTCAAAATGTTTAAGCTACTACATTTTTCTTCCATAAGTTTATTCTTCACATTCCTTGACACTCTTTGTCATTTCTTACCCTAAAGAGCCACTTAAACAGGCTTTCCCTTCCCTCCCAAAAGTAGAGAAATGCAATACAAAGTTGACATTGGAGAAGAAAATATCAGTGTGTCATTAATAAAAGCTAGAATGTTCATCTGGACCTCAGGACAAATGCGCTTGCTAACACTTTACCCAGAACCGGAAAACACAGGCCGCTCCCTAGGGTCAGGCTCTCTCGGAGTAAGAGAGCATCCAGTCCAACTTGTTCTCCAAGCGGGGCGTACTCTGGGATGGGCTAAGTGCCCAGTCACTTCCCCACTAAGGGCCCCCATCAGACCCTGTTGGAATGAAGTTGTAAGGAATGGACAGGGCAGGAGACTAATTTAAATCTACATGGAAAGAGGAGAGGGAGAGAGGAGGCCGCTCCCACCGTGGAGAGCTGGTGGTCCTGGACCTGGCATGCTGGCTCCTGCCTACTGTACTGGCCCTGCTTCCACGGGACTGTGCACTCCTGTGGTGCTCTTTGTGTTTTCTGAAGGTGGATTCATTGTGAGACAGACTCTGAGATGCAGCCTGGCCGGCAGGATGCTGGTGGGAAGTGAGGCCAGGATAAATACCTGCCAGAGAGTGAGGGAGGATGAATTGGGCTGATGGGGAAGTATAGTGCAATCACAACAAAGACCTTACCTGACTGTGTGGGGCAGGGAGGTCAGAAGTCACTGGTTTAGGGTAGAGATGGGTCTATAGAATCACTCCGAACTCAGGCTAGAGGCTTAGGCCTTGCATCCCCCAACAGCGTAGTCATTGGGAAGCAGATCCAACCTGAAGTCAGGTGGCTTTCTCTGTAGAGGGCAGTCCCTGGAAAGACAACTTAATTAAGAGGCATCATCGACCAACATGAGCAGCATCTAGGGAAAGATTTGCTTCAATTCTGAATGGATGGGACTGCAGATCTGGGCAGTGACTGAAGCATCCCCTGTATGCAAGCTGAAATGCAAAACCTGTATCAGCTTCTTTTCTTTCTTTCTCTCTTTTCTTTTTCCCTGGTACTGGAGATCAAATTCTTCACCTTACACGTGTAAGGCAGTTGTGGCCCCCCTGAACTAGATCCCCAGCCCTATATCATTTATATTCAAGGAACTCAAACATAAAATGTTATGGGTCACTCTTCATTCTACATGTATCCAGTAAGCATTGCCCTCGGCCTTTTCTCCTTCATGCCGTGAAGAGTGGTCACCGTCAAATTTCTCCATCTACTCCCTGCTTACTATCTATGCTGGGCTCCAGGATGTGATTACATCTCAAGAAATCCACCAGAGGTCGAAAAAAGTCTTATTAAGTTGAAAGTGAATTTAAAAAGTCTAGCGAACCTCCAAGCTAGCATTATGCAGCACTGTGCAAATCAGAAGTTTGCCTGTGTCACTGCATGGGAGATTTGGAGCTGTGGTTTGTTCCTGCTGCCCCGGGTTGCAAGAGAATATTATACCACATGTAGCTCATCTGAGAAAAGATCAAATTTCAAAGCTTACAGTATGGTTTCTACTAAATGTGCATTGTTTTCACACCAGCATAAAACAGAAAAAATCTCAAGTCGGGGACTATCTGTATTAACCTTCTACATGGAGGGAGAAGCAGAACTTGGCTCTTACCAAGTTTTGCTAAGTATCAGTTCTTCTCCTTATCATCCCTCTACCATGACGTCTTCATTTTGCCATTTTTTTCTTCAACTCAGTTCAGTGAAGACTTCAACTCATTACTCCACAAAATTTCTTCAACACAGAAACCAATATCTTACTATTTATTTGTAAAATTCAGCAGCCATTTATCAGATTTCAACTTCTATATGACCTGTGTGTAGCATTCACACTACCAAACACTGTCTTCCTTTTAAAAACTCTTTCCTAAAAAACAAAAAAACAAACAAACAAAAAAAAAACTCTTTCCTACCTTGGCTTCCCTAACACCTTCTCTTTCTAGCCTTAGCTATTATGGCTTTTTGTTCCTCCATCTCCTCTGTCCTCCAGTGTAGGTTGTCACAATGCTGCTTTGCCCTAGTTAGTTCATGCTGTAAAGCAGACCAAGTCCTGTATCTGACTTCCATATTTCCATATCCCTAAATGCCTCTGGTGTTACATCAGTTGGTTTGGTTAGAATGTTTAGTATGACACTTGGCATGGTCCAAGTACTCTACCATGTCAACCATTGTGTCAGGCAGCTTTCTGTCAATAAAACAATCAATTTATAAAGAACAAAGATTTACTCTGGCTCACAGTTTTGGAGGTCTCCATCCATGGCTTGCAGACCCTGCTGGTTTGGGCAAGGCAGCACGTCATGGCAGGCCTACACAGTACAACCAAGCCATCTGCCTCATGGCCAGGAAAGGCTATGGTTATAATTCCCCTGAATGTATGCCTTTTCTAGTGCTTGACTTCTGACGTCTGATCTCATTTTAACACTCATCCAAAATGCCTCTCTTTAGGTTGACTTATCCCCTAAATCCATTCTTTTTCTTTAATTGATTAATTTAGTTGATTTCTTTAATTAAATTCTTTACTGGTACATTTTATATACAGCTCACAATCACACTCAACATTGGGCAATTTGTACCAGTATATGACATGAGTTAATTTTCATTTTTACCCATATCCCTCCCCACCCCATAACCCCCACCCCCTATATACACGTGCTTTCTTTTTCTTTTCAAATGCTATTTCTTCCTTCCCCTCATTACTTTCCCCTATCATATTCCCTTTGAATATTTCCTATTTCACAAAATCTATCATACATTTTAGAACTTACTTACATCTACACCAGAGAAAAGATATAGTATTTACATATCTTTGATCTATTTATTTCACTTATTAGTGTATCCTCAAGGTGTGTCATTTGTACCTAAATGAATGAAACTTGTCATTCTTTATGGCAGAGAAATACTCCATTTTATTAAAAGCCCCCATATGTCCTTTATTCAGTCTCTAGTTGATGGGCATCTGGGTTGTTTCCAAGATTGGGCTATCACAAACTGAGCTGCTATGAGCTCAATCCATTCTTAATTGTTCCTCATGGTATATTTCTGTATATCTTTACCCAATATTTACTGTGTTACAGTTTCTTATTCATGCTTGTCTACCTTGATGATAGACTATCTTGAACCGGCTCCATATTATACTCACATTTGCCCAACCTTTTTTTTTTTTTTTTGAGACAGGGTCTCACTTTGTAGTTCAGGCTGGCCCTGAGCTCACTATGTAGCCCAGGCAAGCCTCGAACTCAGCAATCCTCCTGTCTCTGCCTCCCGAGTGCTGGGATTACAGGTGTGAGCCACCACTCCCGGCACTGTGGTATGTGGTATTGATTGGTGGTGGGCATGAGTCATCATGCCCAGCATTGTATGTGGTTACCGGGATTGAACTCAGGACCTTGTGCTTGTGAGGCAGTCACCAGAACCACTGAGCTAAATCTTCAGCCCACATTTGCCCAACTTTTGTCCATGTAGGATGAGCACGTTTATGGAATTCAATTGGAGTGAATGTCAGCATGTGAACTCTATGATCTATGAACTCTTTGAGGTTTAAAATATTTTGTCAGGGAAGACAGGAGAAGTAAGCAAATATACTGGGATTTGAGAAAAAGACATGATAATTAAGATGTAAATGTCTTAAGAATAACAAAAGCAGGGACTTGACCTGTTCCTTCTTAATTGTCCTTTGAGAATTATCTAAAGAAGCTTCTGTTTGTAGATTAGAGTTCTAGGTATCACGTAACTCAAGGAGTTTCTTAGCTATTTGGAAGAAGAAAATAGCTCTGAGGATGTAACTTTTCAGAAGAGACGAGCAGCCAGTGGTCCTAATGTATGCCAGTATGCCACTTATTTATTAAATTATTATTTTCTGAATCTTGTACACTGAGAGTCACAATAGAACTCTGGGTGACAGAAGAAAAGTGTTGGCAGTGTAAATACCAAAATCCTAGAATTTTCTGAATTTTCAATACCTTATTATACAACAAAGTAAGGTGTGATTGCTAATCTTGATTGTGAACTTGCTTTGACTAGAAGACACCTGGAGACGTGACCATGAGGACTAGTTGGAGGAAGGTGGTGAAGAAGGCATGCTCTGGAAGGGTGTCTTTTTGGATTTGTTCCCTCTCACTGCTTCCCAACCATCAGGAGGTGGGAAGCTTCCTTCTACTGCTCACTTCCAGCATTCTCTTGCCTCGGAGCCAAACTGACCAAGGAATGAAACTTCTGGAACTGTGAGCCAAAGCAAACCTTTACTCCTTTAAGTTATGTGTGTGAAGTATTTTGTACCAGAAGTGGAAAAGTGACTAATACAAATGGCAACTCCTCTTTGGAAATCAAGATAGTCTTACATTGTTTTAAAAGGAATTCATCTGCTATGATTCATGCCTGTTTTGCTTCTCAGTTTAACCTTTGTCCAGGTGACCAGCTCTCTTCCAAATTGTATTCCTGTATTTTTGTTCTTGATTTCATAGAAGATACATCATAGGATCTTTAGAAATAAATTTTTGTTGTGTTCAACTTTAAATTTTTTTAAATTGAATTCTTTATTGGTACAATTTATATACATCTCACAATCACGTATAACATTGGGGAATTTGTACCAGTATATGACACAAGTTAATTCTCATTTTTACCCATATCCCTACCCACCCACACCTCCCCACCCCTTTTATACATACTTTTATTTTCTTTTTGTATCATATTTATTCCTTCCCCTCATTACATTCCCACACCAAATTTCCTATGGAAATTTCCCACTCTATAAAAGCTGTCATACTTTCTAGAGCTCATTTGCATCTACAGGTGTTCATGTTAAAGAGAAGATCCGGAATTAGCCTATCTGTGATCTATTGATTTCATTTATTAGTATATCCTCCAGGTGTCTCCATTTGTACCTAAATGGATTGATCTTGTCATTCTTTATGGCAGAGTAATGCTCCATTTTATTAAAAAAAACCACATCTTCTTTATCCACTCTCCAGTTGATGGACATTTGGGTTGTTTCCAAGATTGAGCTATCATGAACTGAGCTGCTATGGACAAGGGTGTACATCTGTCTTTCCAATATGAAACTTTAAATTTTTTTAAGGAACAACATTTGAAACACTCATCAGGGGCAGAAGCCTCTAAAAATGTTTAGTAATATCAATGTAGGTAATAATGTATGAAAAAGGCAAATTTGCTGGCATATATTTGTCAAACAGAAATACAAACAAATGTAGAAAAGATACTATTTTAATTAAATTTGTGGCTTGAACACCTGTTAATCTAAATATATTTTATTTGGTAGTAGCTGATAATTTTTTATACATGTGAGCACATGTTCCAACAAGAAACAGAGAAAACATGCCACTGAGACAATATGCTTTTAATAGGAACTTAAAGTTCACATTTCAAGTGAGATCCTGAAATTTTATTAAAGAATTATGAAATCTCTAGCTAGGTCATTATTATGGAGAAAATAGTTCAAAACCTAGTCCAGGACTCACTCATTTACTGTAAGGTACGCATTAGTAGAAAGAATTCAAGCAAAATTTGTGAAGAAATATGCGAAATCTGTGCTCAGAACCCCTGGAAGAGAGAAGGTAGAAGACGTTTCTTCAGCTCATGGCGGGAGGCTTCCACAGGCACCACGGACAGCTTGAAAGCTGCTCTCTGCTACAGGGGATTCTGAGCAATGAGTTTAACTCCAGAAACAGGCTGCCTGACTGCTTCTGTGCAGAGCTAAGAAAGAGAGAGTGATTTTGGGGGCAAAGGTTGTTTCCTACAGCCCAGTCCCCTGAGAGAGAAAGAACTGGCCTAGAGCCATCTTGAATCCACCTGGACCTTCTGTTGGGGGAGGGGAGGAGAGGATCCCAGCAGACAGGAAAACAGACGCATGGGGTAATCTGGAGCAGCAGCCAGAAAGGTAGGTGATCACCCTTGTCATAGGGACAGAAGGCAGAGAGGCCAGGAGCAATGCTCTAATGAACCCCGGCGAACCAGCCTCCCGCATGCACCAGCAGCTCCCAGGACCGCAGGGTACAGGGTTCTGCCCTCAGTTTAATGCTCCTTTGTCACTGTCTTGAAAGTCTTACTTCTCCTCCAGCAAGGAGCCTGGAGTTACCATTTCACGCCGGGCCATGTACATCATGTAGCTGGTCCTGCATGCCAGGCTGAGTGAGCACCATGCTGGCCAACAATTGTGCCAGCTGGGCAAGAACTGTTTTGTCCTGTATCCAGAGAGTGACTGGTAGGGTGGAGGAGGGAAACAAGATGGAGAAAAATGAGAAGGGGAGTCAGCTTTTTGCCTAAATTATTGAATTGTAAAGCAAATTTAGTATTTTGATTAAAATGTCATTATTGAGTCCAGGTAGTGTTTTTAATTTAAGGGGTCATATTTTTTTCTGGCCAACAGACACATTCTGAGACTAGATGTTTTCCTACTAGAAAAAGCAAAGTGGTATTATTTAATGAAATGGCACAGGGTCAACAACTGAAAGACTTCACAGTGGATTTAAAAGAAGGTCAGGTGTTGATATGAAACTTTCCAGTTGATTTTATAAATATTTTCATTAGTACAGGAAATTGTGTTCTTAAATAGATGGGGAAACTTTCAGGAACAGGACTGTATTTACATAAGATAACTGAAGAAAGAGTTTAGGCAATTACCCAGGTGAAGCTTGGAAATTTATTGTGACTATTTCACTGGTAGCTGTTGTATTGGAAGGTTCAGTCCCTACAGAGCAGACTCTGAAACAACCACAGGAAGATGAAATTATACACCAAAACGAGGCTCTGAGATTACAATATGTATGTATTAGTTTTATTGCACACCATGATTCTGCTGCACAGCGGGGAATAATAATGATGTATGCTTGTTGCTTTGGAATTAGAACGTGAATTTTAGCTTGAAGCTCTATAAGCAGTTATCTAATTGTGGTCAGTAACTTTCTGTGACCTACGTATCCTGAGATATAAAATGTAATACCTACTATTGCTTAAGTGGCTAACAGATTTAACTGTCTGAGAGCATATGAGAGAAAAAAACTTTCATTCATAATCCAGTCACGTAGCAGGAAAAACAAACTGACAATAAGAGAAAACTTTCCACAGCATTTCAAGTATTCCAGTTTCATATGGCACCAGGTTAGTGACATAATCTAATCCTCAGGAATCCACAGATGTTCCTGTATAGGCACTTGGCCTATGCTGTGTTAAAGACACTCACACAAAAAGAGAAAAAGGCAGTTGCTACTGGTAGCTATTGCAGTGGACCTTTTTTGGTTTTAATCAGTTTGTGCTGCATAGTAAAAACCCCCACTCTGATGGTTTTTCCAAAGGAGTTTACTTCTCAGTGTCCTGGAGGCTGGAGTCCAGGGCCAAGCCTTCAACTCATCCAAAGCTTAGTCAAGGCCTGCCTTCTGGTTTGCACAAAGTCACCCTCTTGTATACTCCCATGGTGTAGATAGAGGGGACCCAAATTCTCGTGTCTTGTCTTTTAGGCCACCAGTCCTCTTCCCAAGAGCCCTACCCTCATATGAGACCTAAGCACACTTCCCAAAGGCTCCACTTCTAGTACCATTCTATGAGAGTCTGGGATTCCACATTTGAATGTTGGGAAAACACAAACATTCCATCTGTAGTATATTACTTAGGCTTTTATTTCAGTTAAGCCTTTTGGCAAATTTCTCAGTTTATCATTTATTCGTTAATTACAGTTGTGGGAAGAACATGGTTATTTCAGATAACCATTGGTGGAGCCTGCCTTGCTATTCTCCACATCTTTTTCTTTTTCTTCCTGAGCTAGAATCCATTTTGCAGGATGCCCTGTAGTTAGATGGCTTGAGAGAGAGTCCTACTGGGTGCCCGTAGGTGGGAGGGGATGTTCTGGAAACCTTCCCTGCACCATCCTCCACACCTTCCCCTCTGCCCACTGCATAATGATTTCATGTCGAACATGTCAGGGCTCCAAAGTGGAAAGCACTTGAGGGTCTAAAACTCAGTGGAGACTTGTCTGTTATTCAGGACATTAGAAGGGTAAGAAATATCCTTCTATTGGCTTGTGATCCTACAGATGTTCTTTTTTTTTTTTGTAGCAAATCTATGTATAGACATCTATGGACGTATCATAGGAGAAAAAATAAGTGAAAATTTAAGATTTTCAAACATACAGAACCAATTCCAGTTTATAAAATAGATTTAGGGTTTAATCCATCTGTGATAGAAGCCAGCATGATGAGATCAGGAGAAATATTTTTGGCATTATGGCTCCTAAGAAATTTAATTCTCTTCAATATTACAATTAGAAACGAATGAAATTTCATTAGTAAGAAATATCTAGTAATTCAGTAATTAAGAATACCAATATTTTAAAAAAGCTTGACACTTTTTAGTGTTGATGTTTTGAGACTATTTTCTTAAAAATAAAATTGGGTTGGGCCAGAGATTTAGCTCAGTGGTTCTGGCACCTGCCTGGCAAGTGCAAGGACCTGAGTTTGATCCCTGGTAACCACATACAATGCTGGGCGTGGTGACACGCCCACCAGCAATCAATACCACATACCACTGTGCCGGGGTGTGGTGGCTCACACCTGTAATCCCAGCACTTGGGAGGCAGAGACAGGAGGACTGCTGAGTTCCAGGTTTGTCTGGGCTACATAGCACAGGGCCAGCCTGAACTACCGAGACCCTGTCTCAAAAATAAAATAAAATAAAATTGGGTTGTGCTACAACAGAATAAAAGTCTGATTTATTTTTGGGTTTTACAACAAGGAACCTGCAACCAAATCATTTTGCCAATAGTGATTGTTAGCAGCCTGATAATTATGGGAAAAGATTATGTATATAGAGATAAATGATAGGAGTATTCTGATTTTTGTTTATTTTTATAGTATTGAGGTTTGAACCCAGGGATTTCTTCTTGAGCCACATCTACAACTCTTTATTTTTTACTCTAAGAAAAGGGTTTCCCTGGGCCCCCAAGTCGACCAGGCTGGGCTAGAACTTGAGATCTCCCTATCTCAGCCTTCTAGAGTTCTGGGATGATAGGTGTGCACCACCACCTTCCATCTATTAATCAACTCATTTCTTACTGGGAATATGGAAAAAGGGGAAGGCAGCATTGGACTTTGAGATGGGTTGTTCATCATGATTTTTATATCTCTCACCTGCGTATACTCACATGGCAAATTTGGCCTAGATTGGCCAGGCAAAACAAATTTTACTTATCAATGGAAAAAGCTAAATGAATGAAAACAAAAGACTCTTACTCCTGTCCATAATGTCATCAGCTGTGCATTTCAGAAAGAAAAGATCAGCATACAAATAAAACTCACTATATAAATATTAGGGAATATAGTAGGAAAGGGGACCTAGATAGGCAGAGAAGCAAATGCTTGTCAGGAGAAAGTTCTGCAAAGAGAAGCCAATGGCATCAAAAATGTTGCAGTGGGGGAAAACAACAGTACCTCATCAAGGCTAGGACCACATGGAGGATTATTATGGGTACTCAGAGGGTGTTTCCTGAAGATACTAAAATGGTTTTAGAAAAAAACTTCCTTTAAAACTTTATGGTGTGATATATGGTAAACTACGGTGTTTTGGAAGAAGTGCTTCTCTTGCACATATTCTCAGCGGCCATGAACTTCAGAAGAAAGAGACGGTATCTTGGAAGTGAATGCAGTAACATCATGGCTTCCTGAAAGTCCACGAAAACATCCCTCAAGCGGGTGTGATTTCGGAGCAATTACGAACCCAGGGCAACCTGTGCAGCCCGCGTGGTCAGCGGGCCCTGGCAAGGCGTCCGGGCGGCCAGGTGGTCGGGCCTCCCGCGGGCCGGGCCCGGTTCCCTCAGGTGCCACCCCGCCCGCCGGCTCCAGGTGCGGCGCGCCCCACCTGCAGGCCGGCCCGGCCGCGGGGCGCAGCCTCTGGGAGCCCCCGCGTCGGCCTCGGCGGCGCGGAGAAATCGGTGACTTCCCGCCCTCCCGCCCGGGAATGACGGCCCGCTCCCGCTCCCGTCCCGCTCGGGCGGGCTGGGGGATGTTCTCGCGAGAGGAGAGGGGCGCGGGGCGCCGCGGGTTCGGGGGGCGCGGGGAAGCCTGAGGACCAGGGCCGCCCGGGAGGGGACCGAGCGGCGGGCAGGACCGGGGACCCGGGGAAGCCGCTCCCGCCAGTCGCCGAGAGCCAGCTCCTGACGTCAGGAGTTTTCCTTAAAGTCAACAACAAGCCCCGCGGCGCGGCGAGCACCGAGCGGCGGCGGCCCCGCGCGGAAGGAGGGGGCGGCGGCGGCGGCGGCCCCGGACGAGGCGGTCGGGCGCTGGCCAGGCCGCAGACCCCCGCCTCGGGCGCGCCGAGCCCCCGCCCAAGCGGTGTTTTCTGGTGATGAATTTGTAGCCGATATCCGATTCCCATGTAGAGTCTCCGCCTCCTCCTCCGCCTCCCCCCGCCGCCGCCGCCGCCGCCGCCGCCCTCCTCCTTCCTCCTCCCGCCGCCGCCGCCGCCGCCTCCCGCTTCGGCTCCGCGGCCCGGCCCGGCCGGCTCCCTCCTCCCTCCTCCCTGGCAGCCCTTCGCCCGCCCTCCCGCCGGCCGCACCGGGCTCCAGGGGGCCAGAGGCTCTGCGGGGTGGGGGGAGGACAGGAGGAGGAGGAGGGAGGGGGACCCCCGAGTCGCCCCCTCTCCTCCCCCCGCCCCCCAGCTCCATCCTCCGCCACCGCCCGAGCCGCTGCGGGGCCGCAGCCGCCGTTGCAGGTAACAGCCGCCGCCCCCACACCCCCACCCCCCGCTCCGCTCCCCTCGGCCCCCGGCCCGGGCCCCGGCCCCTCCCGGCCTCTCTCGTGGCGGCGGGTGGGGCGAGACGGGGGCGTCCGGGTTGTCACCGCGCCGGGGGCGTGGGCGGGGGCTGGGTCGCCGGAGGCTTCGGGTGTGGGTGTGGGTGGGGAGGCCGGGGGATGCCCGGCGCGGGGGACCCCGGCACCCCCTCACTTTCCGGGGGAAGCTGGGGGGGCGGTGGCGCGGGGCCGGGGGAGGATGTCCCCGGCCTAGCGGTGCCGAGGGCGTCTGGGCTGCCCGGGCCCGGCGCCTCCCGGCTCTGCGCACCCGCGTCCAGGCTCGCGATCCTTCCGGGGCGCCCGGCCCGGGGAGGGGGCGCGGGCCGGAGGGCCGGGGGCGCGGCGAGGTTACATAACGCGTGGCGCCGGGGTCGGTGCTGGCGGGGGAGGGGCCGTCTGCCGCGCCGGGCGCTGCTGGGCTGTCTGCGCGCGGGGTGGGGTGCGGCGAGGATGCACCGGCGTCCCCGGGGTCTCCTTCCTCCCCCACCCCGCGGCGGCGCTCGGGAGGAGCCGGCGCGGCGGGGTGGGGGTGCGCGTGTGGGAGGTGGGTAACGAGCTCGTCTGTGTTTTTAATAGTAGTAGGGTTTTGATCCGCTTGGGAGTTGTGTGCTAAGAATAGAAATGTACGGAAGATGCTGGGTTTGGCTGATCCGCGGATGCTGTCGCTGCTGGCGGCTGCGGCTCGGTCTGCAAGTAAACAAACCAGCCTCTTCCTCGTCCACCTCCCCTCCTGCGCATCGGTCTGCATCAGCCATGATGCTGGTGGGGCCTTTCGGAGCTCGAAGTTGCAGTCTCGACTCTCAGGCCAGGGGTCATCACTTGTTTGGGATTTCCCGGGAATCCAGAGTTAAGCTAGAGAGATAACGAATCCCTTTGGAGCCAGGTTTTTCTAGGATCGGCATTGACTGTTTTATCTTCTGAAAGCAGAGGAAATGCTTACCCATAAGTCAAAGCTGGAATGCTCACATTTCGCCATCAAAATAACGTTATGAAAATAAAACTCATTTCTTCAGTGTGGTATTTTGGTTGAAAGCGCAATGGTTGTCAATTGATAGTCGCCAAATACAGGTTCAACAATGAGACTTATGGGTCGATATTGATTTCTAGTACTAGGGAAATGTTCGCACTTCCCACTGTATTTAATTATCTTGAGACTAAAGGCATAAAATAAAGGGTCCATCAGTTTAGACGTACACTCCAAGTTCGGTAAAACGTGGTAATAGTAAATCTTTTTGGTACAACTATTAATCACTAGACAGCCAGTGTGTCTTGATTTTGTCAGAAAGTCACTCGTTGTATTAGGTTATGTAGTCACTTAAAAAGTTAGAAAAGCCAAAGACGGATTGATCCAATAAAGATAGTTTAGGAAAGGAAAATCAGTCTTCGGAACTTGAGTGTCATTTACAAAATATGTGTAAGTGAGTACAAGTATTCCAGAGGTAGTTGCCTGAAATGTGAAAATATTTTTAAATATTTTTTCCTTGAATTTTTAGTTATCCAAGATATATGGCTGGATATACAATTATATGTGAGATTTATAAAACCTCTTTTCCGTTATAGATGGACATGCTTGTTTCTATTTGATGTTTCGCCTTTTGTTTTTCTTACTGGGGTTGACCTCAAAATATCTGGCTTGAGCTTCTATTTTGAAGTGGAGAGCATATTTTATATAAATGAAACAACATTGGAGTTTAGGTCGAAGTAGTTTAGTTTTCAGTTGTGTTTGTATTATGTATTTGCAGTATGTTTTCTTACAAAATTTAAAGTTACTCAAAATTTTTTATGAAACTGATTCAAAACCATTCTGTTATGCATAACCTTTTCATTATGAGTAGCGAATTTTTTCCAACCTCAAATTAATTTTTAGTTTAGTAATCTTGCCTCTGATTCTTAATTTTGAGTTGTGTATGTCAAGCTAAAGGTTCTGCTTTGGGTTGTACGTAATTTTATATCTAAAATATTTTAAGGAGTTTTTCATTCAGCAAATAGCGTGAACTGTGAGGGGCTTGTTTGGGTATAAACATTTAATATTTACATTTCACTTCAAAGATCACTCTCACTAGAGAGAATAGGTTTCACAATCACTGCAAACTTAGGTGTTGGTTCAACTTATGGGACAGGTGTACTTAATATAGAGTCTTGTGCAAAGTAGGAAGTTAGGATTTTGAAAACTTTAGCTTTTGATTTAAACATATGGAAATTTCCAATTTCTTGCGCTTCTTTAAAAAGAGGAACCTGTTTTATAAATTGTTTTTGTGAAAGTTTAACTTTTACTTAAACTTGGTATATTTTTTGTGAAAAAGTGGCTAGTTGCTCTTCACTTTGTTGTTAATACTATTTAGATCAAGATTTCCTGCTTGAAATGATAAGACAGTATTAACGGTATGTTAATTGGATATTTCCCATGATTTGATAGGATCTTATTTTTATATGCACAATTAAATTTGAAGCATTAAAAAGTGAAATTGAACACCATTTTAAAGTTATCAAATCCAAGAACAGGAGAATCCTCATTTTATTTTGCCCTGTAATTTGATTTGTATTTTAAAATTAATATAAATTAATATTGGACATAACTTTTGCAGAAGATTTGTGCTAAAATATTTAAAATTGTCCCTTAGTCCAGATATCAGCTTATACACCAGAGTTCTAAATCCTAGCTTCACATATCTGATCTTACCAGTTATTTTATTATGTTTTTTACTTATGAGGACCTCCTATTCAGTTTCCAGGTAATGCCAGCCAGTGTCTGCCAAGCACTTGCCATGTGCCAGGTCCTGGTACATGTACTTCATGTGCGTTCATTTTATCTTCACAACCCTGCTACAGTTTTGAAAGTGATTTTCATGTGAGAACAACTTAAGGCACAAAAATTTACCTCTTCTGAGCTTTTCTAATTCTAAAGCACTTTCTGTTTCAGTATTTTAAATTGTTTGTGTCTAATTTCGAGTTTCACAAAGTGCCAAATTTGGATAATACAGTATAGCAAGTTCCACAGAATCAAGTTGTAGGGGGAAAAAAAAAGGTTTGGGATTTATCTCAAGTGGTACTGCACCTACCTGGGGAGCACAGGGGCCCGAGTGTGATCCCTCGTACCATACACACGCACAAAAATAATAAAGTTGGGGCTCAAATTTGTGATCCTCCTGCCTCATCCATCCAGTAGGGACTGCAGGCATGCTTCACCATGCTCAGCTGCTAAAATTCTTTTTCATTTCAGTTGCTTCGGATGCCAAATGAATGCTTCAACTGCTTATGCATTTTATTGTAGCTTTGTAGTCTTTCATTAAATAAGATGCATATTTACTTCTTCTGCCATGTAATCTTCAAAGACCAGTCTTCACTTATAGATGTATTTTTCAGTTGTTTCCTTTTTAGTGCTGTACTTAACATATTAGCTCTTGCAGATATCTCGCATTTCTAAGTGGTATGTTTTGCTAATATTCTTAGGAGAAAATGAAAAGACTTACCTGGTGAAAACACAAGACGTTCAAATGGCATTTTTCTCATATTAAGAGAAGGGTGGAGGGTGAGGGCCAAGGAAGTAGTGTTTTGCCAATAATAGAGTTGAGCTCCTGTTTTGTCTGAGTTGAATCAACGCTTGATATTTTATCTTCCCAACTAACATTTGAGGACAGTAACTGTTTAATCCTGATACTGTCACCTGTGGTTCCATCTGTGTGTGAAGTGGATATTCAGTAGATTTAAACTTGAATCATAACTGTTGGCTGTGGAAAAGCTAGAAAGCTAGTTACAGTTCCCTTAACGCTCTACCTCATGACCAAGGAAACTGATGCACAGAGGATTCAGGCATCACTCTAGGTGGGGTATATAGGAAACAGGACACCAGTTTCTTGGTCTGGCCAGTGCTCTTTTTCACATACCCTTGTGATGAACTTTCTTGTAAGATTCCAGATTTACTTGTTAGAGCTCACTTTAATCTGGATAAAGTCTGTCAAGCTAATTCTTCCATTTGATGAATGATAGAGCAGCTGTATTTATGTGTATGCATAGATTTTTTTTCATTTTACCTGTCATTAAGGAGAATAGGAAAGCAGATTTGGGAAGGGTTTGTATGAATATTGGAAATATATGGCCAGCTACAATCAAAGTTCTTTTAGTAGCAGTCCTCAACATGTCTTATGTTACAAGTGTTTTCAGATAGGGGCAAGCAACTCCTTATAAGAGAAATGGAGGGAATACTTTATCAACAGTTTGTTCAGTGGTTTAGGTAAAACAGGAATATGTAAGTATTTTCATGGTTGCTTCAAGTTAGAATATTAAATATATCCCCTTGCATAAGCTGCTTATATGCTTTGTAAGAATGGACATGTTGGTTGAAATGATACATGCCCTGAATGGGGAAAGAGAGGAAGATGCCTTGTTTTTGTAGATGTATTTTAAAGTTTATAAATTTGGTTTTGGTTGTAAGAATTGGCAGTTTGGAAGAACTTATTTGTCTGAAAGCTAGAGATTTATTTTGTACTTAAACAGGGTAACAATTCTGGAAAAGGACAGAGTACCTTAGAATTATTTGAAGTACAGAACAAGTTTTCTTGAATTTTCTTTGTTTCAGTTATGTTTTTTTCCTTTGAATGCTTTCAAAAGTTTGATAGCTCTGTATATTTATTATGGCATACATTAGTTCCTTGTCTTTGAAATCAGAAAATCCCATAGAATTACATTGGAGATACCCTTGACCATCATTTGTAATTCAAAGTGGCAGCATTCCATTGTATTTGACTGTTATTCTTAGCAACTCAGTTTGGCTAGTATACATAAAGTATATAAAAACCATTAGTGCAGCACTTCATAATACCCAGTGTTCTAGCTTAACTTAATCTTTAGAGAAAGTGGTATTCTGGTTTTTAATTTAGAAATTAGTATATAGCAAGTTATTAACCTGTGAATTTTATTCATATTTGTATGAGTAGAATTGCCAGGTGCCTTCTCTGTCAACCAACCTAGTATTCTGTTGTGATACTTTGATTGTTTTTTCATTTACTCTAAAAACATTTGCTTTTTTGAACTTTTGGAAGATAATTTGATAAAACAAATTTAATTATATGTACTTGAAAGTTCATATCATTAATTGTCAGTTGCAGATAGTCATTCTTATTTGTCACCAGTGTTGTGGTAACTGGGGAATTAATGTCATCATTATTGGTTGGCCAGAGTTTTCTTGTGTTCAGAAGTGTGGACACATTAAATACTGCACAAACTATTTTGAGTCAGGCCGTGTCATACAACTGCAAGCACTTTAATAGCATTATATTATAGGTTTAGAAAAGATTTTTCAAAATATTTTGTTTTGCTTGCCTCCCTGTAGTGTAGTTTTTGTCACAGAACGGTGTGTATAAATGTGTGTGTGTGTGTGTGTGTGTGTGTGTGTGTGCACGCGTGCACTGTAGGGAAATTGGGAAAGAGGCTGAGTAAAGTATTTTAAAGTGAATGATATTTTAAAACATGTATGGAGAAGTTTAACTGTTGCCTAAAAATTGCATGGTTGTTTGTTATAAATATCTCTTAAAATTCTGAATTTTAGGTAGCATTACTCTTTGTGTAGAGTTGAAACCTGATGATCTCAACAAAAATTGTAAAAAAAATGCCGAGAAAAAGAGACATTTTAATGTGTTTTAGTTCTTACAATGGAAGATCTGTAGGAAACAGTCCAATAAAAGAGTATTTATTATGATTTTATTTATATATATCTACTTCATGTTTAACTTCAGTTTTGCTTTTAAGATGACATAATATTCTCTCTGTTGACTTGTTTGCTTAACCTATTCTTCATTATTTGCTGTCTAAACTACATCTTTGTTCCTTCAATCATCTGTTCACTCATTTATTCTGTATTTGTTGAAAATTTAAGTGTCAGGCACTGTCAAATTGCTTTACTCATTTATATTGTGATTGAATAGAATTAAATATGTGAAATGTTTTATATGTTATAAAATGGTATTCAAATGCAATTATATTGTCATCAAATTCTTTAGTCCTGAAGATATGTTTAATGTAACTGCCTTGTGTAAGTTCTAAATGAAATTTGCCATCCATTCTATATAAATTTTTTTAGAAATAGAAAAAAATAATTATCCAACAATAAAATATTTAATGCAATAAGCATTAAATGAAATGCCAACGTTTGTCTAACTTATTGTAGAACACATGCCTATAGAATTTAGGGCTATAGAAGGAGGTAAAGTTTGCTATCCCCTAGGAAGCAGGTGGCAAAGTTCCAATTCTTCTTGCAGAATAGTGTTTTTAGAAACATGGAAGACTGAGTGGGAGAGTGTAGATGACTTGGTGCAAGAGTATGCTATTGTAGGAAAATTAAGTCAAAGAACATGGTTTTCTTATAAATCAGTAACATTGCTTGAATATAAAGAAAGAAAGTTTACTTCTAAACTACTGATCCTAGTAGTATGTCCATGACATCTTTTAAGTTCTGTTCAAAGGAGGTATCATTTTTTAGTTTTTAAATTTTAGCCAGGAGCAATTTTTAAAGCAGAAAATTATGATTAGGATAGAATTTGGTAAAAGCTTCAGATGCAAGTGGATAAAACCATTATTATCTCATAGTGCTTGAATTCATTGGTGCAGTTTGTGAATTTTGTCTTACTGATTTTACACACAATTTTTAAAAAAATTTTTCCCTTTATTGAGTTTACTGGTACATTTTAGGTAAATATTATGATCACATTCATCATTGAGAATTTGTACCTGTACATCGTAAATCTTAGTATATGTGCTACTGAAGCGAGCACTGTACACGGTAAATCTTGAGTCTCACTTTTCCCATTCCCCTGCCCTCCCTAAACTCTCAGACCCACATACATAATCTTTGTTTCCATTTTTTTACCATCAGACTTTTCTTTCCCCTGCTTCCCTGTGCCCTCTCCCTTTGAGCATTTTCTTCCTATTTCACAGTACCTATCGTACATTCTGGACCTCATTTATACCGTTGGTTTCTCATACTAGAGAAACGATAACGGTATTTACAAATGTGTGTCCTGTTTATTTTACTTATGAGTATGGCTTTACGTTGTATCCATTTAAGTGTAAATGTCTCTAGTTTTTAATCATTCTTTACGGCTGAGTAATACTTCCATTTTATTAAAAAACCCACTCTTAATCCAGTCATCAGTTGATAGGTATTTGGGCTGTTTTCAAGATTTAGCTGTTATAAACTGTGCTGCTCTTGACATGGGTACACATATATTGCTGTGGTACGATGCTTTTAATTATTCTGTAACAGAGTTTATTAACAATTTAAAACTTAATATATAAGCATAAATGCTGATGACTTTTTAATTTAAAAAGTAGGACACTTCATTGTAAAACAAAATTAATAGAATTGGATGCTTTGGATGTCTCTGAGTGTTGCTTTGCACTGAAGGGGCCATCCCAGTAGAAAGCCCTGTGCCTGGTGGCCCAGACTGGGTCCTGCTGCACTGTGGTGGTGTGAGCTTGGGTGTGTCACTTTGTGTGTCTTGGCTTCTTTTTCTTCACCTGTAAAAAGTCCCTGTACCTCCTGAAAGGTAATATGATAATAAAGAGTCTAATAATAAACTGTCCACTGAATATAGGATCAATTTTGAAAATCCTTTGTTTTTTTAGTGTTCTACATAAGGATATTTTAATGCAAATTAATAAGTACAAGGTTATTAGATATGTATTTTTATGATTACTAATTATTATTCCTTGATCTCTCTTCCACTTTCATCTTCAACTATAATATGATACAAATTCTCTTTTACTCAGGTTATGGTTAGAAAAAATACAGCCTTACTGGATGTGGGTCCCTTGCCACAAATATTACAAAAGAGAAAGGGAGTGCAGCTCTTCTGCTGACTTCATGTTGGACCTGTGTTTCGTAAGGAGTAGTTTGTGCCTCTTTGGGTAGTGAGTTAACAGTGATCTAGTCCTTTTATATAGCTAGTTGGCCATATTGGGTTCAATTAAATTAAAATGTTTGGATTCTTTCCTAAAGATTTTTACGGAGGGTGCTGTTTTAAGATGGTGAATGCGTCTTATATGACTTTCCTACAGCGGGATTCAGTTAAGACTTTGTTGAATAAGTTATACTTATTTTAGAACATTTAATATGTCAATAATAATGTTTCAAGAAGACATGGTTTATAGAGTTTTCTTAAACTTCCCCAAAGAGCTTTATTTTTATTTTTTATTTTCTAGGATTTTTCTAATTTAATATTCTGTCGATTTAATACAAATGTAAAGGGTTTGGGGAGAATAACCCCAGAATCCAATATCCCTCTTGATTGTACAGCAGAAACCCTTGTGATTTATGATGCTGAGTGGTCCTGGCCTTACTGGTATATTGTCTTTGGTCCATGGCACAGGAGCCAGGGGTGGTCTTCTATTTAGCCTCACAGCCTTTGTCAGGTCATTTAGCCAGGCTATTTAGTGAATGTTTAGTCTTCACTGCTGATGGCAGAATGATTATGCTCTGTACTTAACTTTGCATTGGTGAAAGACCTGTAATCTAATTTAGTACTGGCTAGGGAGTCTAACCTTGAATTTACTGCTATGTACTGTTTATCAGAAAGCAAGTTCATGGAATAGTATGGTTGTATAGTCTGGTCATATATTTTTTTGGTTATCTAAAATTTATACCTTTTAGGAGGACCGTATAACATGTGTCTACCCGGGAAAGTAGAATGTTTTGGGGATTATAAAAGTGCCTTAACTCAATTTGTTTTAGCATTTTCCTTTTTAAGACTGGTAAGGTACAACAGAAATAGTCTCGTGAAACTTTTTATTATATATGTAAGGATGTTTTTGAGGTCTTTAATTATTTTATGAAGTATCTTATGGAGTCTTGTGGGACAAATTTCTAATTTTTTTCATAAGGGAGAACATATTCTTTTTTTTTTTTTTTTTGAGACAGGGTCTCGCTTTGTAGTTCAGGCTGGCCCTGAGCTCACTATGTAGCCCCGGCAAGCCTCAACTCAGCAATCCTCCTGCCTCTGCCTCCCGAGTGCTGGGATTACAGGTGTGAGCCACCACACCCGGCATTGTGGTATGTGGTATTGATTGCTGGTCGTAGTGAGTCACCACACCCAGCATTGTACATGGTTACCAGGATCGAACTCAGGACCTTGTGCTTGCGAGGCAGGCGCTGGAATCACTGAGCTAAATCTCCAGCCCCGACCCTATTCTTTTTGAGTAATCTCTTTAAAAAAAATATTTCTGGATACTTTAAGTATTGAACATATTTGCTTTGCTTTCCTGAACCTTTTGAAATCTATCTTGTTTGCTTTGTCTTCCCGAAAACTTTGCATCAAATTGGTGCCTCATCTTTTCACAAATATGTAGGCTTTTTTTCTGGTTTCCTTTTATCTTAAAGCTGTGTAGTTTGGAATTAATTCCGGCTCTTCGGTCAGACAGCCTGAGCTCAGAGCTGGGGGCACTGTTACCTATTAGCTGTGCTAGAATCTGGCAGGTAGTTTCATCTCTGAGCCTTGGTTTCCCTAACTGTGGAAGCGGAGTTAATGCTATCCTTACAGGGCTGTCGTGAAGATTACTTGAGAATGATAGATGTAAGGCACATTTTGAATACTCAGAATTTTTTTCCTACTTTTCATATTCTTTTTGTTTCACTTTCTCCATGTACTTTAAAAAAGATTTTGTATCAAATACTTACTAAAATATACTTAAAATATTTCTGAGAATAAGGCCATAATAGCACATAAATGTTTGTGTCTCAGCACAATATGTTTTTATTTAAAGTGTAATAATTAAAAATACAATTTGTTGTAACTTTCTGAAATTACCAAGATTTAAGACACTTAGCTTGATTTTTCCCCTCTTGTCCTGATCACCTATTACTGTGCAAGTTTTCTGTATTCTTTGTATAGGTGTGACAGTGGTTTTCTTGGAACATATTTTATTGCAATCTTTTAGCATAAAAGTTTCACTATCATTTGAAATCTGTCACAAGACCAAGAAAGTGTGTCCATTATGGAACTATTTAATAAATAAGCTCTCCAGTTTGGAGAGTTAGACTTTTATGTGAGGTCAGGCCAGTTGAAGACATTTACAAAGAATTAGTTGTTTGTTATTGCTATGTGAGTTGCAAAAATGGAAAAAAAAAAAAAGAAATTCTTTTCAATACTTCCTTCCAGGCTGAGTCATCACTAGAGAGTGGGAAGGGCAGCAGCAGCAGCAGCAGCAGAGAATCCAAACCCTCAAGCTGATACCACAAAGTACCATTTCTCCAAGTTGGGGGCTCAGCGGGGAGCCATCATGAGCGATGTTACCATTGTGAAGGAAGGTTGGGTTCAGAAGAGGGGTAAGTGCTCAACAAAACTGAAAATAATACGGTTTGGTAATTGTGGTGTTTTGGAAGCTGATCTTTTTCTGATGCTGGTAAACATGCTGGATCTGTTAAGAAAAAATGGTATGTTACATGCTTGTTAAGATTTTACTTACTAGTGATTTCTCTGTAATTCTTGATTTTGATCACTTATAATCTAGTTATGAAGATAGAATTGACTTTTTGGTGTGTTGTGTGCTTTCCTGTTAGTGTTCTGTTTTTCTGTGAGGTTCTTGAATTCTGCAATCCACAGAAATCCTTTAAAATCATTTAATACTTAGAAAGGATCTATTTTATGCATTTAATGACATGTAAATATGTATTCAACTAAACCATTTTGGTAGTGCAGAGTATTTAAAGTAGTAAGGCAGGAAAGTTGCGCCCACATAAATGATGGCCTAAAATTCACATAAATTAGGTAAGTAAGGTCCTGAGTTTAAAAGCCAAATGAGGACAAGAATTCTTTTTCTATATGTTTATGTTTAATTTTACATTTTTACTTTTCAATATCTACTTATATTTCCTGTTTACTCTTTAGATAAATGTATTATTACTGTTTTTAACTATTAACTCTTTAATGTAAAGCTTAGTTTATCATCTGTGAATTTATGTTGTTAGTGTATGTTTTAAAAAAATCTACATTTAGACTAGTTGGTTACTAGGCAACCCACTGTTTACCCACATGACCAAGTTGATTTGAGTAGGGTGAGATTTCTTCCCATTCTGGACTATTTAGTATCTATGTATCTGTTTTCTAGGCAAAAGTGACCTCTTAAATATTTAAGAGGGCTGGAGATTTAGCTCAGTGGTTCCAGCCTCTGCCTATGAAGTGCAAGGTCCCTGGTTTGATCCCCGGTAATCACATACAACAATACTGGGCATGGTGACTCATGCCCACCAGCAGTCAGTACCACATACCACAATCCTGGGCGTGGTGGCTCATGCTTGTAATCCCAGCACCCAGGAGGCAGAGGCAGGAGGATTGCTGAGTTCCAGGCTTGCCTGGGCTACAAAATGAGCTCAAGGCCAGCCTGAACTACAAAGTGAGAGCCTGTCCCAAAAGAAAAAAATTGATCTCCATATTATTTGGATATCTGTACTTAATATTTATGAGGAGAGCAGTTGTCAAATAATTAAATGATTGTGTATTATTATGCTTTTAAATCAGCCTTATTGAGCTATAATTTGCTTATAAAATTAAGCAATTATAAGTTAGTTTTGCCAAATATTTACAGTATTGTAACAAACTGCAAGTATGATAAGATGTCCATCAGAAGAAAAAGTTCCTTTGTGTCCTTCTTCAGCCTAGTCCTTGTCCCTCAGCCCTCACATTCACTAATTGGCTATCTGTTGCTATAATTTTGCTGTTTTAGAATTTCAGGTAAATGGAATCATGCAATTTGTAGTCTTTGTCTGTGGTGTCTTTCACATAATACAGTATTTAAGATACCATTTTGTATATTATCAGTTTGTTCACTTTTATTATTGGGACATTCCAAGGTCTAAATATATCACTTATTTCTTCATCTGTTTAAGAGCTGATGGACATTTGAACTGTTTCTAGTTTTAGCTGTTATGAGTGAAGCTGCTATGAACATTTGAGTATGTGTCTTTGTATGATGTATTTCCATTTATCTTGGGTATAATCTAAGAATGAGATTGCAAGGTCATATGGTAAGTGTATATTTAACCTTGTAAGAATGTATGTGCTTAACTTCATAAAAACTGCCAAATAGTTTTCCAAGTGGGTAACTGATTTTTTTATTAAGTTTACTTTCCTGTTATTTTTATACTATAAATTTGGGAAACATTTCCAGACCTCTGTGCTTACTAGAAGATATTTTTGTGTTGTCTATTTAAACTTGCATATTATGTTTGTATTTAAATTTGCATATTGTATTTTTCCTACTTTAAATTTTTGTGGAATGGCTGATCACTTAAACCTTTTCAAGTGTTTCTTTAGTAATCTCTAAAATCTTTCATAATTTCATGAAGATTAAATGAGATAACAGATATGGATATATTTTGACAGCCTCACGTAAGTGTAAGGTATCGATATATATACATATCAAGGATTCATGGTGGTTCTTGAGTTGTTTAATGAATTTCTTCTTATCTGAAATACTATAAGGTTAGTATTTATCATATGAAATATAAAAAATTAAGAATTTCTCATGGGCCAGAGGGTTAGCTCAGTGGTTCCGGCGCCTGCCTCGCAAGCGCAAGGCCCTGAGTTTGATCCTGGTAACCATATAGAATGCTGGGTGGTGACTCACGCCGACCAGCAATCAGCACCACATACCACAGTGCCGGGCGTGGTGGCTCACGCCTGTAATCCCAGCATTTGGGAGGCAGAGACAGGAGGATTGCTGAATTCGAGGCTTGCCTGGGCTACATAGTGAGCTCAGAGTCAGCCTGAACTACAAAGCAAGGCCCTGTCTCAAAAAAAAAAAAAAAAAAAAGAATTTCTCAGTGTTTTTCCTGGGCTGTCTAGAGAAGCAGGGTTTTGATGGATATATGTATATACGTGTTGTGTGTATTTGAGCAGTAATACAGTACATTTTATAGATGAAGGAATTTGAATAGTACTGTAGTATAAAATGAAAAGTAAAAATCCTACTCTCTACTTGTCTACTCAGTTTTTCTCTTCAAGGATAATCATTTGAGTTTTTTTTCTATTTTTAATTCTCCTGATTATTATCTTCACTGTGTATATAAAACACTAAACTTTATTTGTGGGTAACCATTCTCATGTAAACTAGTGTCTTTCTATTGTGAAAAATCATCAGTAATTTTTTTGGCAGTATGGGGGACTGACCCTAACCTTTTTAAAGCTTGAGGCAAGTTCTTACTGAGTTGGATAGACAGGACTGATGCTTATGATTCTCCTGCCTCATCTTCCTTAAATGCTTCTCCAGGTGTGGGCCAGTGTCTTACAATAGTGATTCCACTTTTTCTCTTTTCTTTTTTTTTTTTTTTTTGAGACAGGGTCTCGCTTTGTAGTTCAGGCTGGCCCTGAGCTCACTATGTAGTCCAGGCAAGCCTCGAATTCAGCAATCCTCCTGTCTCTGCCACCTGAGTGCTGGGATGACAGGCGTGAGCCACCACGCCCGGCACTGTGGTATGTGGTATTGATGGCTGGTGGGCGTGAGTGTCCACGCCCAGCATTGTATGTGGTTACCGGGGATAGAACTCAGGACCTTGCGCTTGCGAGGCAGGCGCGGGAACCGCTGAGCTAACCCTCCGGCCCTTTATTTCTTTTTTTTGATTGTCCTCATAGTTAAATTTCAAGCTGTTGGACAGGCGTGAGCCACCACGCGCGGCAGTTGTATAGTATTTTTAAAATTCATTCTATAAAAATTTGGACTCTTTGAATATTTAGGTTTGCTGTCTGTTCTGGGAAACTTTTGGTTATTTTATTCTCTATATGTATTTTTCCGTAGCCTCTCAATCAACCTATTGCTTCACAGTTTTTCTTTTATTCTCCATGTCCTTTTTAAAATTTTTGTTAGGAAAACATGAGAAGAAACTTTTATTCTGGTAAATTTTCTTGATTTTTTTTTTTTTTTTTGGTCTTCCAGCCTGTGATTGAAAAAAAAATTTTTTTTGAACTATTTGTATTTCTGAGTACTCTATCTAGTTCATGGTCACCTTCTTGTATAATCCTTTTAATCTTAGGATAATCATTAGACTTTCATTAGAAGTTTCTTTAACTGAATAAATTTCAGTTTATTACGGTTTTTTTTTTGTTTGGTGGTGTTTTTTTCAGGTGTCTTGATACTTATTTGGCTTGATAATTTTGAGAAAGGCTAGATTAACTGGTAGCACTTTGTTTTTATAATTTTGCCTCTATTTATGACAACCTAGATTCATTGAATTAGGGTTTGTGATAGTAGTAATTACACTTTTGAAAGTGTTAGTTGAAAAACTAGGAAAAATCAAATTTTTAGTTTTTTCCTTTTACTATCCTTTTATCTTTTCAGAAAATTTCAGTAACAATATCTTATATTTCTGCATTATTATTTTGTTAAGTCAAATAGTTTTCACTAGCTAGGTTGCTTGACATTTTTGTTTAAAGAAATTTTTACAAAAAATGTATTTTAGAATGCCTACTTATCTTGGGCCAATTATTACCACCTGAACTTTGCTGTGCTTGTTTAAAAAAAAGCCTTTTCATAATGAGATTGTAATCACTAGAAGACATGTGTACAGGACTGTTTTAAAATTACAGTGTCAATAAAAGTTATTAATAAAAAAAACTGAGAACTCAGTGTTAGAGCAAGTTTAGTATGCATGAATCCCTAGCACCAAAACAAGCAGCAAAATCACAGTACAGTTCTTACTTTGAATAGAAGTCTTTTTTTCTCAAGCTTGCATTTTTCAGTTTCTTCTTTTTCAGATGATTTTATTTGTACTTTTGATGAGATGAAGTTTTCAGTAAAAATCGTTGAAAAGAGAAAAGGATGTAAATGTCAATATTATATAGGATAATATCAGCTTATCTGCTTTTTAACCTTCGTTATTAATGATATATTAATAGTGAGTAACCTTGCTCAATAGCAGTGTATTAATAGTGAAATAGTTGTTTTTTTTTCTGTTATTTTCTGGAGAGGTTGCAGAATGTTGCAAATTTCCACCATCTCTCCAAAATACCACCCTGTGGGTCAAGCATTTGGTCACAGTGGACCCTTGTGGAAGCTTAGACCTAGAACTAAGTAGTCTTAAAAACAGAAAATGAATTTCTTGATAAATTAAAACCTAGTATTTAGTAGTGACTGGGTTGAAATAGGAACACATTTAAAGGTGTTTTATAATGTGATTAGCTTGAAATAGAATAAATTTAAGAATTGTTTATTAAAAACTTTTTTTTTGAGAAAGAATGAATGTTGCTTTGTTGGCTAGGCTGGATGTGGGCTCAGATGGTATATTTCTGTGTTAGTTTCCTCAGATGAGACTATAGAGAAAACATTTTGATGAAAATGCCCTGTTTGTGTTAACTTCTTACACTTTGCATTGGACTACTTTTGTGCTCTGTGTGTGTGTGTTTTATCAGTTGGTGCACTCAGACAACTTTCTTTTACTTTATTTTGTATACTTACAGTTTTCAGTTCAGGGACAGCCACAAACTGTCTACTTATTGTTACTTGTCTTAATATTCTATGAGATAGTTTATTTAGTGAGATAGCATTTGGTAATTTTAAGGAGCTTAGTTCCACTGTGCAAAACGTTCTTCAGCCAGTACAGATTATGAGCTGGGTTACACTGTAATGTATGATTGTGTGATCTAGTAAAATCTAATGAGTTGTTGTTAGTCCCCAAAACACATTTTGGGGACTGATGAAGTCTGAAAGTCCTTTCATTCTCCTTTTCTCTGTTTGTACTGTGTTCCCTTTGTTCAGGTTGTATTCACAAAGATACTTTAGAAATGCATTATAAACTGATTAAGGAGAAAGAAAATGACAGTATGATTTCCTGTTTACTACCTAGCAGCAAGCTTTTTCCATAGCGAGTAAAGAGTTGTGGTAGTGACTGTATGAACCACATGGTAAATTAGACAAGCTCACTTTGACTGTTAAGACTATAAAAGCAGAATGAACATTGGAAAATCAAATAAAATTTCTAATGGCATTGAAATTCTGAGATTCAGCTTATGTATTTATTGTAATGTGGAATTTGTTTTTCTTATAATTTTTCTGCTGCTCATTTGAACATTTTAAACTGAACTTAGTGGAGAGAGCCATCAAGTAAAACACCAAATGAGAAGCCATTGTATATACATTTTAGAGTTATTTATAGGATTGTAAATTTGCAGTTACATACACACATAGACGTTATCTTTTCCAACCAACAATTGAAATCTTTTTTATTGACTTGTAACTTGCAGTCTCATTAAATTCACTTATTTTATGTATATATCTATG
This sequence comes from Thryonomys swinderianus, assembly GCA_004025085.1. Lineage (NCBI taxonomy): Eukaryota > Metazoa > Chordata > Mammalia > Rodentia > Thryonomyidae > Thryonomys > Thryonomys swinderianus. The sequence continues at coordinate 32,879 of PVIC010012428.1, forward strand.
TATACATTCATTTATTTTGCAATAATAAGGATCAAAACTAGGGCCACTTTCCACTGAGCTATACCCCTAGCACTTAATCTTAGCTGCTATTCTGCATAGATGGTCAAGTCATCTGTGAAGAGCCATAGTTCTGTTTCTTCCTATCTAGTCTTTATTAAGCATTTAAGCATCGATTTCTATTTCTGGTTATATTTCATTGGGTGGGACCTCCAGTACAATGTTGCGTAAAAGTGGTAGCAAGAGTGAATATTTTTGCATTATTTTTCATTTCATTGGGCAAGCATTTATTTTGCCACTGAGTGTCCTATTAGCTGTTGTTTTCCCACTGCCATCCTTTATCAGGTTGAGAAAGTTCTTTTCCCGTTTTGCTGAGGGTTTAATCATATAACCCTATTCACCTTTTCAGAAAGATTTCAGTACATTTTTGAAATGATAATTTTTTTTTTTTTTGAGACAGGGTCTCGCTTTGTAGTTCAGGCTAGCTCTGAGCTCACTATTAGCCCAGGCAAGTCTTGAACTCAGCAATCCTGCCTCTGCCTCCCGAGTGCTGGGATTTCAGGTGTGAGCCACCATGCCCGGCGATAATTTGTTTTTTTTTTCCTTTTATTCTGTTAAGATGGTGAATTGTGGTAAATTGCTGGAACAAATTCCATTTGGTCAGATATATATTATTAAAAGTATATTGGTGTATCAGATTTACTTACAGCTTGATGAATTTTTTTTATTTATTGGAGTATTGATAAATTTTTATTTCAGATTTTGGTGCCAGTTACATTAGATTCCTAAACTAGACTGGGAGGCTGATGTGGTGGGGCATCCCTGTGATCTCCTCTATTAGGGAGGCTGATGGAGGGGATTTCAAGTTCAAGGCCAACCTGGGCCATTTATGAAAACCCTATGTCAGAATAAAAAAAAGCTGGGGACATAGATTAGTTTGAGGGACCTGGGTTCAATCCTAAGTACTTCCCCTAAGATAAAAAATTACAAAAATAGATTGGGAAGTATTTCTTGCTTTATTTTTGAAGAAATTGTCCATAAAATGAATAGGTAAAATGTATTAATGAAGCCATCTGCTTTGGAGGTTTCTTTGTGGCACAACTTTTGATAATAATTTGGTTTCTTTGTAGATATCAGGTTATTTATATTTTCTTTTTCATTTTGTGTCTATTTGGGAAGTTTTTAAGGATTGTCCATTTCATCCCAGTTGTTCATCAAGACATTGAGCATTAATTTGTTCTTTTAAATTTTTTCTTAATATTCCTATATCATTTTAATATCTACAGTACATATAATATCTTATTGAATACTGATATTGGTGGAATGTTTTCTTTTGTCTTTTTGGTAGTATTATGAGGAGTTTATCAATTTTATTTATCTTTTCAAAGAACCTACTTTTTACTTTGATAATTTTCTTCATCTTTTTCTGTCATTGCTTTTGCTCTTTGTCTTTTTTGACTTCTTTAAGTAGACACTTCAAGCGATTTATTTTAAGCCTTTTTAAAAAATAAACTCTTAAGGCTATGGATTTATCTTCATTCTTATCTGTATCCCACAAGTTTTTTTTTGTTTGTTTGTTTTTTTTGTTTTTGAGACAGGGTCTCACTTTGTAGTTCAGGCCGGCCCTGAGCTCACTATGTAACCCAGGCAAGCCTCGAACTCAGCAATTCTCCTGCCTCTGCCTCCTGAGTGCTGGGATTACAGGCGTGAGCCACCATGCCCAGCACTGTGGTATGTGGTATTGATTGCTGGTGGGCGTGAGTCACCACGCCCAGCATTGTATGTGGTTACCGGGGATCAATTTAGGACCCTGCGCTTGTAAGGCAGGCACTGGAACCACTGAGCTAAATCTCTGGCCCTCCCACAAGTTTTATATAAATTTTTTATCATTTAGTGCAAAATATTTCTTATTCCCTTTGTTTTGTTTTGTTTTGTTTTGTTTTTGGTGGTACCAGGGATCAAACTCAGGCCCTTGTGCTTCTAAAGTAGGCGCGATATCACTTGAGCTAAATCTCTGACCCTCCCCTTTTGATTTTTTTAATCATGGCTTATTTAGAATGGTGTTGTTAATTTCAAACCATGAAGAATTTGTAGCTTATTGATTTGTATTCTATATTTGGTTATAATGGGGGTATAATCTTTGTAAGATTTCAGTTATCTGAACATTTTCTTTTAATGGTCCACCATATGGTTTGTCTTAATTTTCTGCTACTGTGGGTGTAGTGTTTTATAAAAGCGTGGTCTGGGTTGTTGGTAGTGATTCATATCGTCTGTATCTTTTACTAATTTTTTTTCACCAGTTCTTTTGCTGAAAAGGTGCTGAAATCTTTAACTATGCTTGTGAGTCTATCCATTTCCTTCTAATTATGCCTTTTTTCTTTATATATTTGGAAGCTCTGTTATGACATGTATCTATATTTATGATTATTATACCTTCTTATTATAGTACTCCTTTTATCATTATGTCTACCTTTATTTCTGGTAATCCTGTTTTTCTAGAAATTCAGTATGTTTAATAGTTTTGAGATTCCCTGATATTTGAGATTTTTTTAGGACCAGTGCTTGAATTTTTTCAAGTGTCTGTTTATATTTAACTTATGAATATTTTGTATTTAAACTGTTTCTCTTGTGGAAAGGATATAGGTCTTGCTGTTTTTAAAAAATTTAATTTGACAGACTTCACCTTTTTAAATTTGATTGTTTGATTGATGGATTGAGACAGTCTGTGTAGTCTGGCTGGCCTCTAATTTACTGTACAGCCCAGGCTGTACAGGGACTGGCAGTTTAGCTCAATGGCACTGTTTCCTGCCTTGCAAGCCCAAGCAGGCCTTGAACCAGTGATCTTCCTATGTTAGCCTTGTGAGTGCTGAGATTACAGGTTGTGCTCAGTTAGTCTTTACCTTTTAACTGTGGGTATTGGAATCATTTATATTTAAGATAAAGATTGATGTGATTGAGTTTTCTATTTGTACCATTTATTTTTTTTCCTATTATTTTAAATATAAAGATTTAATATCTTTTTTTATTCTGTTATTGGCTTGTTATGCTTTTTTTTTTTTGTGGTAAATTCTGCTGTTTAGTTGGCTAATCCATACTGGGATCTCTTCATTTACATGCCCGTATTTTTTCTTAAGTCCTGAATTGTTTTGTAATAGCTGCTTTACAGTTCTTGTCTCCTAATTCCAACAAGATTTTGATGGAATTGGTTTCTGTTGACTGTTTTGTTACTTTGCCTGTGATTACATTTTTCTGTTTTATCACAAATATAATAATTTTCAGCTATATATAGTTCATTCTAGTAATATTGTAGACTCTAGATCTGGTTGTTTTGTTTTATTTTTTCTCCTGCAGACTTGATTTTTGTTCTAGCTGGTACTTATCTTGATTCTGTTGGAATTTCTTACTTTATTTACCCTGTATTAAAGAGCAGCTAAAATTCTGCTTTTTCCATGTTTCCTTCTGTTTCAGGTTCATTGGAATCTTTGATACACATGCAGGATTCAGGAATTATTTGGGATCAGGGCAGAATATATACATTTCAGGGCTCTATATCTGAGTTTCCTTTTTTTTTTTTTTTTTTGAGTCAGGGTCTGGCTTTGTAGTTCAGGCTGTCCCTGAGCTCACTATGTAGCTCAGGCAAGCCTCGAACTCAGCAATCCTCCTGCCTCTGCCTCCTGAGTGCTGGGATTATAGGCATGAGCCACCATGCCCAGTTTTGTGGTATGTGGTACTGATTGCTGGTAATGCAGTATCACGCCTGTTATTTATTATTGTATGGGGTTACCAGGGATTGAACCAGGGACCTTGCTCATGCTAGGCAGGCACTGGAGCCACTGAGCTAATCTTTTCATAGAACATCCTCTAACTTTGTAGCCATTTTGTTCGCTCTGCACTTCATCTGACTTTTAGGCCCTTGAGTTGTGGCCCTTCCATCCTAACCTCGCAGAGCTGGAGAAACCTTTAAGTATAGCTCTCCTCTTTTAAGGACCAGCTTCCTGCTAGTTTGTGTTTGCTTTTGCTGTTTTCTACTACCCTGAAATAGTTGTTGTTGGTGCTTTGGTTTTTTGAGGTAAAGTCTCACAGTGTAGGTCAGGCTGGCCTCAAACAGGGAGAGAGCCTCCTCCTTCAGTCTCCAGAGTGCTAGGATTTTAAATGTGCATCACCAGGCCTAGCTCAAATAGTTGTTTTTATATATAGTAGAGAATTTAAAATTCTATAAATACCAGAGAGTTGGTCTGATACAAGTTACTACAACTGGCAGTGGAACTTTCCAGATATATATTTTATATTAAATAGAGATGTAAAATTTTATTTAAGCTTTATAATTCACAGTATTGTTATCTAATGCTTATAGTTAAGGGATAGGAATATCAGTTATTAAATTATGGGAATTTTTTTCAAGTGCATTTAGAAGTTCTAGCTAGCAGAGCTTTTGTAAGTTGCCTGGTGTTGTACCATTCATTTTATAAATTAAAAAACTGAGTCAGTTTTTGAGATAGGGATAGAGGAGGGTAGTACCTGAGAGTTCTTTATTGCTAAGCTTTGGATCTAATATTTTCTTTCTTTTTTGGAACTTAAGAATGTATTGGAGTATTTAAAATGTTTTAAAATTATTTTGTTACTCCTTAGTGGGAAGTCTCCACATTGTTGGATGGGAAAGTTTAAACTCTGAGAATAGAAAAGGGGGAGTATTTTGTGGGATCCTTATGCTACTTGAGTGATGTCACTCCCTGATGTGCTTCTCAGTAGGGTGTGCAAAGAAGCTGTGCCCCTTGAATTTGGGTTATCTCTGAGTGATTATCTCTATACTTTCTATAGCCTTTGTTATAGAGAATTTCCTTTAATAATTTGTAGGCATTCAGTAGTTGTTATCTTCTGGTGTGTTACCTATGCACTTGTCACTGTATTTTTTGTTTCAGTTTATGCCTGGTGTTTTGCTACTATATCTTTTTTCCTCTGACTTTGTCATTGAAAATTTCCTATGTCCTTCAAGGCCACATTCTGATTTCATGTAAGTATTTTCCTGGACCATATAGCCTTACAAAACTGGAGTGATTTCAGTTTTCAGCAATCTTGAAACAGTTTCTTGTCTTTGCCCCCTTATGACTTTATACTGACTAGTTAATAAATTTATCCATTTTTTTGGCTTTTCATTATCAGTTCCCTGACACCAGGAACTGTGTGTCTCTGTATTGTCTCTCTTCCCATAAGTAGTCTACCAGTAACCTTGAATGTATAGCCAATTAATCAGGATTTGATAAATGAATGAGGAAGTTCTGTGAGTTTAAATGGCAGTATGTCAGATTATTAGGGCAAGGAACTGGAATTAGGACTGCTAATGTAAAACAGGAAGCACTAACTAGATTACAGGTATAAAAGCCTATGACAGACGTAGAGTGTTAGGAAGGGCCATACTGGGATTCTAGAACCATGCTGTCTCTCTGTAGGATTTCTGTGTTTCAGAATAGAACTAAGAGGAGAGGGATTCGTTGAATTGATTGAATACTTACTTTTGGCAAAGATGGCATAATGGTCTCAGAATGGATTAGCATGTAAGCAGTCTAAAGCTAGAAAGTGGGAACGTGGGAATATGGAGTACTTTATAGCTAGTGTTTGCATTACTCTTAGAACTGTAAAATATTTCAGAGGTTGTGAAACCTAACATTGTAAACTTAGAAGAATCTACTTTGTTTCTGATGGCTCTTTCATATTAGACACAGTGGGGCTAAAATCTCACTGTGTAAAGGATATCTTTTTATAATTTAGCAGTTCTGAGTATTACTGGTCTTTCTTTTACTCTTCTGAGGTATATGATCTGTTGGATAGACCTTCAGATATTTCAAGATTGCAATAACAACTTTCCTGAAGTCTTCTTAAGGTAAATGTTCTCAGTTCCTTTGTTTATTGTGTGGCCTGATTTCCAGCCTTCTTCTGCATGGTGTTGGTGTCTGCTGTGGAAACCTGTTTGTCAGTGTTTCTTGAACAGTGTTGTGTGGAGAAGTGAGTACAGTGCTGTGTGTGTGGTCAGTGTAGGGAGGGCTACCTTGGGATCTGCTTTCAGTCATTCTGATGAGGTCCTCAGTACCATCAACATTGCAGTCACTTTTGCCAGTATTAACCTTTCAAGGGACTCTTGTCATATGTTTGTTACACAGATCATTTACCCATGGCAAGTTGTACAGGTGTTACCAGTTTATATTCTTAATGCTGTTGCAGGATTTCCGCTTTCTTACACCCCTTCTGTCAGTGGGTTGTAGTTTTTAACTTTTCCTTATTGCATTGCTAAACATTTTACATTTTTGATGTTTTTTTTCTCCTTTATTGAGTTTATTGGTACACTTCAGGTATATGTTATGATCACATTTGTCATTCAGAATGTGTTTTCCCCTTTGCCTGCCTCCCCTTTGCTCTCATATACATAAGCTTTGCTTCTATTTTTTTTCCTTTTAATCCAATTTTTTCCCTTTTTTGCTTTCCCCCGCTCCTCACCAGTTCCCTTTCCCGTTAAACATTTTCTTCCTGTTTCACAATACCTGTCATGCATTTTGAATGAAGTTTTTTTGAAAATGACTTTTTCTTAGTTTTTACATGAGACCTATCATTAGGCAAATTTATAAATTCGATGTTTTATTTATTTATTTATTTATTTATTTTTTATTGAATTCTTTATTGGTACAATTTATATACATCTCAAAATCACATATAACATTGGGAAATTTGTACCAGTATATACCACAAGTTAATTCTCATTTTTACCCATATCCCTACCCACTCCCCCCTCCTCCCCCCTTATACATGCTCTTTTATTTTCTTTCTGTATCATATTTATTCCTTCCCCTCATCACGTTC
>PVIC010012429.1:0-39724 GCA_004025085.1 Thryonomys swinderianus
AACTATAAAATTGATAGGGTTATAATGGGCTAAATTACAGGGTTGCTTTAAGAACTCTATGAGTAATACATCTAAAGCACTTACAAGAATGCCTGGTATATAATAAGTGTTCATTATTTTCCTCGAAGTTAGTAAGTGTTCTCACTTGGACAAAGAATGACTTTCCTCTCATAGTGATCTATGCCCTATTTATAGCTCCATGTATTACACAGCTTGTTCGTGGAGCCTTTTTACCACTTTGAGACCTAACACTCGATGATTTCCCTGGTTATAGCCAAGGACATTTGATAGAAAACAGGTGCAAACAAGAGATGTCAGGAATAGTCATCTGCCTTTCCTTGGCTTCCCTCTACGCTTCATAATTACTGATCTAGAAAGCAATATACACTACATATCTGCAAATAAAAGTCGTTCCATGTCAGTGTGATTTTTATTAACCAGTAGAATTTAAGATATAGTTTTTCTCTCTCTTTTTTCTTGAACATTTTAGCCCAGATAACCAAAACTAGAAATCATGTGCACTACTGCAAAGTATGATCAAATCTGTATGTGTAATATAATTGTGAGAATGGACCTGATTTATAATCCATAATTGGTATTACATGATGACTGATACTTCTTATGTGACCCCCTGGTGCTGTGTTTAACTCTTCTACAAAGAAGATGTACAATATGAGAGTGAATGAAGCATGAAAGATGTCTTCATTTACTATTTATTATATCACACCTTCATCTAAACTTGTATATAATTTGAATCAAATTCAGTATTACTGAGGCAAAAATGAAAGAACAAATACAGAAGTTACATAACAAATTAACTGTGCAGGGGCGAGGACTTTAATTATTTTGTATGTATTCTTGGTTTTCTTTAGAAAGAATTATGTGTAATTAATTAATATGCAGACCTTGTGTTCTCTTGTGGTATATTGGCCATAGCAAAGAAGTGTAACCTTTGGCAAGACATGATTGAAAATGATAAAGGAAAAAATCAAACAGAATTTAGAGAAGTGAACTTTCTGGCTCCTGGATGAGGCCTACAGAGACACAGGGCAGGGTCTTGATGGAGGGCTAATTACTTGGGAGAGAATAAATGAATCATGCAAGGAAAACAAATGGCACTGATAAAAGCTGTTGCGTGTCGGTGAGAAGAGGTTGACCAATGACCACACAGTAGCTACTCACAGTACATACAGCGACTTGCACACCCCACACAGACAGACAGACACACACACACACACACCCATGTTGGACACCTCTTCCTCTCCTTTATTTCCTTCCTTTTCCTCTTTACTTTGTTTCTACCTTCTTCCCTTCCTTTTATTCTTTCTTCTAGCCTTCTCTTCCCAAAAAGCTCTCCTTTCAAAAACCTGCCCTCCTGTTGTTCCACACGTAAGAGCTCAGTGCATTAGTTTCACACTTTCTGCTGCCCTCTTGTGGTCCTATAATCTCCCTACCTGGGCCCCAACTCCCAAGTAGTTGATATTTTTTCGCATTTGGAAATTTTTTTAAGTTTTTTTTTTTTTTCCAGGATGAAACTATCATCTCAATAGCCCCCCACTTTTGCTGACCTACATTAGATGATTATCTTTTATACCATATGACCTTAAAATATAATTATGAAATATGAGATAACTAATCATTTTAAAAACAGTATCTTCCTCTGCATCATGGGGTACATATCTCTTAGAAGAGTATTCAGCAGTACTGCCTTTCTCTCTCCTATGTAAAGTGTTAGATAAGCCATTTTACAACATAATATAATGTTCTAGCACAGAATGAAACAGCACTTACCACATGGTCCAATAGATAAAGTACTAATAATACCTTAAGAAAGCCACTGTGTCAAGGTAAGTTTTTGATCAAAGGGATTTGACTTAAACTTGTTTTCAAGTCATACACAAAGTAGTTGTTTCATGTAGCATGATAATGGCTTTGTATAGATTTAAAAAATCTGTTTTTTCAAATTAATTCCAAATGTCTAATATATATATATATATATATATGTGTGTGTGTGTGTGTGTGTGTATACATATATATGCATATACACAAATTCATCTCCAAATTTAATGTCTTATTTTATAGCTTTCTTTATATATAAGAATTCAAATTCTATTATTTTTTAAGTCAAAAGAACAAAATCAAAGCCAAGGCAAGGGGAAGAAACCTTTTCTTAAATCTCACATTCATGGCCTTGACAATCCTTATAGCGCTATTTTTTTTTAATTTTGTGCATCTCATTGCCATCTTGAATTAGGAACAGAGATACTTAATTTACTCAATATAAAGTTTTCCAGAAAGACCTGAATGAGAGTATCACCATATACATACACACATATATATGTGTAGATTCAGCTACTTTGAATGTTCAACCACACTCACAATTCTATTTAAGGGGATTTTAAAATTTCAGTTGTTTTTAAGATTGAATTAAGTACTTCATTCTTTCCCTTTAAATGCTTCCTATTCAAGTATTCAAACAGATGAGAAAAAGGAAATGGAGGTTATATGGCCTAATGATGCTGCGGTGTTTGAGACAGGGCTTCTCGGGATAACTCAAGATGCAACCTTGAGAAACAAAATCATGACATTTATTTGCAAACTGATGTATGCTTGCTAGTAACAAAGTCAGTGTTGCTGTGGAAAAGTCAGAAACAGGTTGCAATTCTTATCTAACGTCAGTTGTAGTTTGATTTTAAAACGTGTGTAGGGTCCATAGTCTTTAGCCTATTTAGGTCTATAAAGATCTTAATCAAGCCCTAACATCACCACACTACCCTGTTAAACTCAGTCTGTGGAGATGGTTAGTACAGGATAATGTCTGTCTAAGCAGAGTATGGATTACTGTCAGGATTTCTAACCTGGGATGGCTGTGGAGTTTACATACATAACTGGCAATCACTGTGACTCTTTACCAAAAAGAATTATGCTTTCTTTATGATCCTTATTACAGTCATCTCTTAAACTAGAAGACAATTATCTGGAAAGGTGAAAAAATATGAATGTGTATTTAATTGAGTAAAGGAGTATAATCATAATTGAGGAGAGAAGAAACATTTCTGGCCTAGACTAAAGGTATTTAATGATTCTTTCAGCATCTTGAGTTCTCTTGGGCCCTTTGTTCACTATCACAGGACAATTTAAAAGGAGGAAAATTGCCAGAGAGGCTTTTAGGATTTTTAGATAAAGAATTCATTTCTAAATATGTAACATAAACATTCCTCTCATTTAAATAAATGTATTAGTTTTAATTTTATAGATCTCAATCCATTTTATCATCTGAAAGATGATTCTACTCTGTATAGATCTATGTTAAATCTGCTCCTATTATTTGAACATAAGCTTACTATTTCTCCCTAGATTATTAATCATTTTAGAATTTAGTACACTACCTGAACTTAAGTTCATCCTCATCTTAAAAGACAGTATTTTCTTGCTAACTGTATGCCTTTTAGAAATACACAGGCCAACAAAGAAGCATATTTGGTTTTCGTTACAGAGAGCGATTGTAGCCTGCCAACTCTGCTCTCTCCATAGACATCCTTGTTTAAATACACACAGGATGCAACAAAGTCAACCTTTGTATGTGTAAAATGAACTGTGAAAATTGTTTCTACACGACAAATCCTGCCTTTGCATAGGGTTTCAGAGTACAAGAAAACCCCAACAGTCTCATGTAAAATAACATGTTGTATGGCTCCTCCAAAAGGTAAGCAAGAAACTAGATCAGTGAAAGCTGGAATGTGGTTTACCTCATAAAGTTTTTAACAAATTCTTAATGCCTCATGTTATTTCTTTTTAAATTTATAAACTAAGAAAGGTGATCTGGGTTTCAGGTCAAGAGTCTGTGATGATTCAAAAAAGAATATTGAAGTATCAATTTTGTAGAACCTCTAAAAGGTGAATATTTCAGAATTGCAATATTGGAGAGTACAAATCAGAAAAACGGTGTCTCCAAGGCAAGATTTCAAAAACAAGTCATTTGTGTTAATTAGAAATATAGTCCAGCACATATAGTGGATAAATGTTTAATATTCAGTGTGTGCTGGAGTTTAGCTCTTATAAGACTTATTAAGCATGCATTTATTGAAACATATTACTCCACAGTGTTATAGAATTTTATGTATTAATCATGAATTTCTGTAGAAATTAAGCATGACTTATTCTGAGAGATTCAGCTGTGATTTTTGCTAGTATAAGAAAGTGTAGCATGTTCCTTCCTTCCGTCTTCCTTTCTCTTATCCTCTTTCCTCCCCTCCATCCCTCCCTTCTTTCCTTATCTCCCTTCCCATCTCTTTCTTTTATCTTGCCCATGAAATGTCCCTGTGTGCAATCCTGATGGATGTCTCACCCTGGGAGTAAACTAGCAGCGCTGATCTACAGCGGTATGCAGACCACATCTTTCTTCCCGGGCTGCAAGGCACACATTTAAACTCAAATCTCAGAGACTGCACTCCCTAGATTGCAGTACAAATTGGTATGACCAACCAGACCCAGCAACCATCGATCTTCATTCTTCCTGCCGTCCTCTAAACTGAAACCTTTTGTAAGCAAGAGGTAACTAAAATTCTGAAGTCGACTTGCAATAAAAGGAGGCAACAACTTGAAGATTGGACTGAAATATCTGACAGCTCTCTGAAACAAAACAAAAACAAAATGTACCCAGGTTTCAGTTACGCTCTATTTGGTTTCTTTTCTTGTTAAATAAGCACTGGCATATAACTCATTAGACACCTTGTGGGCAGCCCACAAAGATGTGGGCAGTTCAATTTAGAGGAAGTAGGAGGTGTATAATTCAGGGTTTATGCTTCTCAATAAATCAGGTTTCAACGTATGAGATTTTTTGCCACACACACTTCAAATAATCCTATTTCCCTTGCTGCTGTCTGAAATTTGAATTTAAACAGGTGCATAGACAATACAAGAAGGAAAAAGTTTTTCAATAACAATTTCCATTAATAAGGAAGCCTCGTTGGAGGCAGTAACCTGAGAGGACTTGTTTCTTCCATTCATTTCTTCATTTTAGTCATGGACAGAAAAACAGGGTCTGTGTCCAGGAGGCTGAGGTTGAAGGATCATCGGTGTGGCCTGTTCTCAGGTGTTTCTGAAGGTTTTGTACTTATCCCTGGAGGTATGTATCAGTGTTGGTCAGAGAATATGTTTCTTAATAGAAACAGCTTTGACACCTTAGCCTGCCTCGAGTCATTTAGTCATTTCTGGCTGGCCTGTGGCCTTTCCTGGTGCTGAAACTGATGATCACATAGTTGCAAGAGCCATGGACATAAGCTTGTTCAGTGGGCACAGTGGGCTGCAGGGTTATGGATCTCCCTTCCATCCTAAAATAAGCAGAAAAACAAAACAATAGAAATAGGTGGGGTGCCTATAATTCGAGATTCATCACTTCTCCTCTAAATTCAGTTCGAACACTGTAAAGTGTGGTTTCCACAATGATCAAGATGAAGTCTCTCTGGATCATCAACACGCAGAATGAAACAACGACATAATCTGCTTTGCCAGCCATGTGACTACCGGTTTACAAATGAATAATCCCCCCGGGACGAACAGTGGCGTCCATGTGCTGTCATTCACACACGTAGCTGTTGCTAGTTGGGATACACCATTTGCAAAATGTACATGCGGTATTTTTCTGACCTGAAAAAAAAAAAAAAAAAACTCCTCCTTGGCTAGAAATGTGCCAAGTCAATAAATAGAGGATTGCATTTGTCTTCTTCTTGAATCTGGACTGGTCTTGTGACCTGCTTAGACCAGCAGAAGGGGCAAGATATAAACATATTTCTACTGTTTGCATATAAAATGCAGGAAGGCAGTCATTTTCTCTTCCTTTGACCGTAGCCAAGAATCATTTGAAACTACTGCCCTTGTGATCATGAGTTTATTATTAAATTCCTCATCGTTCTTCTCCTCTGATTGTGTGGACTGGTTTCTACTATTTTTCCCTCAGATAGACTGTCCCATACTGCTTATTTCCAATCAATACAAACTTTAAGATATACCGTTTCCTGAGCTCTTCAGGAAGTATGTAGGTATAGGCAGAGTGTGATCATTGCCTTGCTACAAAATTTAAGGGAGCATCATAGCACTCAGTCTGTGATAGCCCAATCGTGGAAACAACCCAGATGCCCACATCTGGACAAAGGATAAGGAAAATATGGGGTTTTTAAAATATAAAATAGAGTATTACTCTGCCATAAAGAATGACGTTTCATTCATTTATGTGCAAATGGTCACACCTTGAGGAAACACTAATAAGTAAAGTAAATAGATTACAGACATATAAATACCATATATTTTCTTTGGTATGAGAACCTGTAGATGTATGTATAATACATCTACAATGTATGATACATCTAGAATGTATGATAGATTTTGTGAAGTAGGACAAACTAAAGGGAATGTGGTAGGGGAAAGTAATGAGGGGAAGAATAAATATGATTTGAGAAGAAAAAGAAAGCACATGTATATAGTGGGTGGGGGGTTGTGGGTGGGTAGGGATATGGGTAAAAATGAGAATTGACTCATGTCATATACTGGTACAAATTCCCCAATGTAGAGTGTATATATAAAATGTACCAATAAAGAATTCAATTGGACAAAAAAAAATTTAAGGGACCATCAAAAAAGGGAACAAAATACTTGGAGATGATATTTTAAAAATCGAAGTTAGTGCAAAAATATGATGATTACAACATCAAAATTTTAAATAGGGCAGCATAGATATGGAACAACATAACATGGATTTTTGCTAAATATGTGTATGTTCAGTATCTTAAATTTTGTCAGATCTTATTTGTGAATGTCTTAGAAAATTTCTCTACTGGCTCAAAGTATATATTTTCTCATTTGTGTAATGAATCTACTATTTTCATTGGGTCATTTTAATGCAAATAAATATTTTAATAACACAGAGCACATGAAATATTTAGCATGCTCTTACCAAGTGTTACTACTCAGCAAATGTTATAATTCATCTGCAATGTTTTATTCTATGTACATATTTTTTCTTTGAAGCCTATTCACTCATTAAGTATTTTTGAGTGCTCATAAATTTTTGTAGGATTATCTTTAGAAATAACTTTAGAGGTACAATTATAATGATAAGCAAAAACATGTATATGCCTATACAACCCAGTAGTTTACATATTCACAACATAGACATTAGATAAACACAAACATACATTGAAAAACATAATTATAACATCTGTAGAATATAGAGATTATACTTAACGAACCCTGTGTAAGTGCCAAGCTATGATATATACATTAATAATTATGCAAACAGAAAAGTACCATTCTTGACTAGATAAAGAATGATTCTTCGTAAAGAACAAAAAGCTGTGTTTGGGAAAGTTCATGGATATCAATTGCTTCAAGAACATTCTTTGGATTTAGAGACATACAGGTCATGGTCACCTTAAGGAAGAATATCACACCACATGTGGCTTAAATGATGAAAGAAGAATAGAGAACAGATTGATGCACAAAATAACAGTACTTATATTACTAAGCATTTCTTCCCAAGGTACTAGTTAGTGGTATGACAGGAAACAAGAAAAAGTGTTATTGTTTACTGGACTCACTGATTGCTTTATGATGGGAAGGCTTGGATCTTAGTTAAATTCAACAACAAGAGGTTTCCATTCTTAAGGGAAGGATTACCTACATGAAAGTGAGAATAAATACCCTCAATTCAGGCAATACCAGTATAAGTGGAACACAATACATTTTACATGATCATTTGTGTATAGGAAGAGAGGCCATAGGTTGCTAATATAGGTGGTTTGTGTATGAGTTGGCAAGTTTTATCACCCCACAAAAGTTCCATTACTAGCCTGTAATATTATAGTGCAGTGAACTCAGTTTCATCCCTAAGAGTAAATATGGCACCATCAGTGTATCATTCTCCTAGATGACCAGGTGTTTTTCTCTGATCTTATGAGGCATTGCAACATGAAGAACATGGAAATGACTCCACATGAAGTGGTCATAGGGGGCAAGGAGGCTTCCTAGTATTACTGATTTATTATTTGTTTTCATTGGTACGTTATATAGACACATCACAATTACACTCCACATTGGGAGTTTGTGCCAGTATATGACACAACTTAATTCTCATTTTCCCCCTTCCCTACCCACCCTACCTCTCCCCTGTCCCTATATACACAAGCATTGTGTCCTTTATTTTACCATCAATTTTTTCTTTCTTCATTTTTTACCCCTAAATCCCATTACCCTTTGAATGTAAAGATTTATTATTTGTATCGCTGTTCTGACAGATTGCCACAATTTAATGGTTTAAATTACACAGAAACACACACATTATGTTATTGTTAGAAGTACAACAAAGGGCTGGTATGGTGGCACATTGTTGTAATCTCAGGACTCTGAAAGGCTTAGACAGGAGAATCACAAGTTCAGACCAAGCCCTTATCAAAATAAAGGTGCATAGAAAGAGCACATAAGGGGTTGGGGATTTAGCTCAAGTGGTACTACGCCTGTCTTGGAAGCATAAGGACCCAAGTTCAATCCCCAGTCCCCACCACCACCACAAAGAAAAGGAGCAAGAATCTACCTCTTTATTTTTTGGCTTTTCACAATTTTTCTGACTATCCAATTAACTTGTGCTACAGTTCCTTTCTTCTTTTTTCAAAATCAGCTCTATGATTTATTTTTATGCTGCCTGATTCCTAATTCTTTCATCCATTGTTAAGGACTCTTGTGATTACTTTGGGGGTCCTTGAGTAACCTAGTATTATCACCTTGTCTTAAGCTCACTTTGTTAGAAACACGTGTTCTCTCTGAAACATCTTTGATGTCACCCTCCCCTCTTCTATGTAACATAACACATCCACAATTTCCGGAGATTGATACTTGACTGTTTTAGGGAGTACCTGACCTCATCATCAAGAGGATCATAACTCAAAAACATGTTCTAAGGGAACTCATGTATTCCAGAAGTAGTTTTCTTTAACTCTGTGGCAGAGGAGCCGTCCAACTTCCCCTTAGCAGCCAAAAATAATCATCCCACCACCACCCCACACACTGCTGATGCGGAGGGATGAGGAATCTAAATCGGCCCAGGAGCTCATGATCTTAAATTGTACTTCATTGATGAAGATGGTATCTCCTGCTGAGATTAAGCCATGTATGGGAATAGGAGCAAAAAAGTTTTGCCAGTAGTGTACTATGGCCAATAGGAAGGGGTGCCCCTCACCTTTCTGTCTCTTGATTTCTGGATCTATGTATCATAGGTATAGAAGAAACAACATGAAACATTAGATGTAATTCAGAGCCTCTGTAGCCTTTTGCCAAATCTCGCACAGTCTTGCCCTTGGGTGTCACTGAGTCTTTAGAAGGCCGTTTTATTCTGTCAAACTGGCTATATCAAGATGATGGAGAAGATGACAAAGTCAGTGAATTTCATGAGCATTTGCCCATTGGCAAGCATATATATTCACATAGTGAGTTCCTTGATTAGAAATAGTGCTGGGTGGAACACGATGAAGGTAGGTAAGACCTTCAGTGATTCTGGCAGGAGCATTACATGAAAGCTTGACAGATACATATTTACAGTGTCCATTCTGGTTAGAAGTAATGGATGCCTTCCAGGAAAGGAGCTTTCCAACATAACCAAAATAACCCATCTGGAACCAGGGAGATGGATGCTCAGCCAGGGGTGGAGTAACATAGTGCTGGCAGTGACGAGCACTCAGGAATGACCACAGCTAGGTTATCTTTGATGGCAGCCTAGAAATAACCTTTGTCTCTAACATTTTGTTCTCATGACGTTACTGAGCAAAGACAGAGTTGAATGGATAACGAAGATGCCTGGTATCAGCAGGCATAACATATCTCTTTATTAAAGTCTTCTGCTGAGATTCATGTAGGATACCAATGTTGTTTTTTTTTTCACATTCTGGAAGGTGTTCCTACATATGTTTTGTTCAAATTTCCTTGTTACTGATTTTCTAGCACCTTCCAGTTTCCTGTCCATCTAGCCAAACTATTGGGCACAGCCCAAGAATCAGTACAACTGCATGTTGGCCATTTCGCTTTTCCCAAAAGAAGGGAGGGGAAACCAGATGTAGTGTTGGATGTTCTAATCACTGCAAGATTTTCTTTGAGCATTGTTCTTTAAGGGTCTCCCAGAGTAGGTTGTTGTTATACCTGTCAAAGTTCAGTCCATGCTGAACATTATACAGCACAATTTGTAAATCATGTTCCAGTCTTCTCTTCTTTTGTCTACCAATTGTCACTGAATC
Source organism: Thryonomys swinderianus (assembly GCA_004025085.1). Classification (NCBI taxonomy): domain Eukaryota; kingdom Metazoa; phylum Chordata; class Mammalia; order Rodentia; family Thryonomyidae; genus Thryonomys; species Thryonomys swinderianus. The sequence goes on from PVIC010012429.1 coordinate 10,278, forward strand.
ACAATATCACACCAGGAGTTAAGATCATAGATATTTAGGCTACTGCTTCACATAACTTAATTGTGTCTTTAGACCCTGCCCAACAATGGTCACATACAAACTACTCTCATAGATGATGGAGCGATACTCTGTGTTGCCGACTTTAAGGTTTCAGTTCTAAATGAAGTGCCAGAACTCCAGCTAGCATACACAGCTATAGTGTTGCAGCTCGGAATTCAGTGCAAGCAGTCTGGGAAAATGGAGGACCACACTTGGGAATTTTCAGAAGTGCACAGTTCCAGTGGACTAACCTAGGACTTTTCCTTAAAGAGGCCGACACTTGCTCTGGTGAAGGCAGGATGTTTATACCTTTGTTCCAGAACATTCCTGTAGTTAAGGGGTGGAGTTACATTTAGTATCACCTCATCGGTTGGGCCCAGCAATACTATTAGTCCCAAGTGTCCACCTCTCCTTGGCTAGTGCCGTGTACAGAGACTAGAAGCCCCATTGGTTAGAACAGTGTGCAGGTTTCCACCTATAGCGAAGAAGCAAGTGTAACAATCCTCTTTAATGACAAAAGAACTTCTAAGCCTAGTGCTCCATGTATTTTGAGTAACCAAATCTCAAATAGAACAAAAGCTGCAGACAGCTGGATGATCCATAGGGAGAGCAACGAGGTTTTCAAATCTATGCAAGAAAAAAAAAAAAAAAAAAAGGAAAGGGGTTAAATACAGAGAATTCCAAGAGGCAACCTAGGGCTTCACAGGAATAAAAAAACTTTACAGATTTGGTTTTTCCTGCATAATAAGAGCCAGTTCATCATTGTAGGAAGGTCCAGTTAGGTCCCACTCTGACATAATTGTTGATGGGCCCAATGAGAGATCAAACATTGTTTCTGAGAGGAAAAATCCCCTACAGACTATGGTGGAGATCCTAACTCCAAACTCCTAAGAGTACATAATTCACCTCTATGGGCCTGGCATGGGCTCCAGATGGCATCCCATCTAATACTAACACTTCAGACACCATTGGATCTGCTAGCTCATGCAAGTCACATGACAGAAGATTTTGCAGAACACCTTTATCTGTTTTCGAGGCTCCTGTTTCCCTGAATCCTCCCCAGAGTGCAGCTTTTTTGGTTACTCAGTGAATGGATTGGGTTCGAGGGGATATGGTATTTCTCAAATCCACAGAGGCCCATCAGATATTGTGCCTCATACTTCACGGTTAGAGGGGCCAGGTGTAGCACTTCAAACATCTGTCTTCACAAATAAGGATCCCTGGGCTTACAGAAATGTCAATGAAAAAGAAAGCCCCTGATTTTTTGTCATATTTGTTTTCCACTCTTAGATACACATCTGTGCCAGCTATAAGCCTGCAGTTGTTGCCACTTTTTTCTCATTAGTTCTGACTCCCAAATGCCATCCCATAATGCACCAGTGTGGTATCTCATAGGGGAAAATGCTGGCCAAGATCCCTGTAGATCAAATGATAGAAAGAATTTTTGAGGAAAGATTACAGATATCAGGAGGCAATTCAAAACTGTAGTCAGACCAAAATGGTCTGGTTTACAATGCCAAAGACTAATTATAAATAATTGGTGCAATGCTGTGCATTAAAACTTACAACTCTCTTCCAGGAAGCAGAACCATTGGCAGATACTCCAGCCTCTTGTGGAGTGTTAGACTAAATTATACTTAGAAATCCTTCACACAGCACACTGAAAGGAAAGGGACACTTGTGGATCTATCTATTAAGCCACAGGCCTTGGAATAATGTCCTATACATCCTGTGATGCAGGACAGAAGATTTCCTATGCTTGAATTTTACATGAAAGAGATTCTTTACATGGAGAGAATATGTAATGGAAAAGAGAGTTGAAGGTGAGCTGTTGGCTTCAGAAGATAACAGCTGAAGACTGTCAGTGTATAGAATTTGTACAAATAGGTAACAGGAATCTTTTGTGGAATTTCTAACCAAGGCAGAAAGACAAAGTTTACTGATACCTGTCATAGATTCAACATTAGTGTCTCACGTGGAAAAGTAATGGCTCATCTGGGAAACATTAGCTCAGTTCCAAGTTTGATTGGTTGTAGTACCAGCGTCCAGAGTTACAAGAATGACTGAGATATGCCTTAGCACATTAAGAACAATGGAATGTGGAAATTTAAGAAGCATTGTGATAGCATGGTGGGTTCTGATGATGTTTAAAAAAAGGGCAAATACTATTCAGGAAAATAATAAGGATGAAAATGGTGGAGGTGGAAGAGTTAACTTAAAATGAGGTAAGTGTCCTTGGGAAACCTTAGAAAGGTGAGGCACAGCATGTATGCAAGGAATTACCACAACGAATGGAGCATAAGATTAAAGTGGGGTAGACAGTAAAAACTGGGGATGAAAAGGTAGCAGAGAGCAGCAGGTAAGGAGGATTTTAGAGTTGTGGTGGAGCTTTTAAAACTCCAGTCATTTATGTATCAATTTAGCCATGGACTATTTGCTCTGATAATTTAACTCAACCTAATTTGTTTAATTTCATGAGCCTCGTTTTCAAATCTTATTAGTCCCATAAATAGAAAATTGGTACCACTTTCAGCAAATTATACATGAAAAGTAATGTCTCATACCTTAAAATTTTTTATGCTAATTAGATACAGTTACCAGAGAAATATAGACTTAAAGTTGAAGATACATCCACTGGATTAGCAAGTGTAGAAAGGGATAGCAGTAATACAGAAGGTATCATGAGATCAAGTTTTGATGTGATACTTTGCTAGGCAGGTAGTTGGTTGAGCAAACAGCAAGAAGTTCAGAGTCAGTGTCAGACTGGAAGTTTCAGGTGGGGCTTCCTGATCTTACAGAAGGAGATGACAATGCAAGAGTGAACGCCCGTAAATATTTGTGAAGTTCTCATTGGTCAGTGAGTGACTTAGTATCAAGGTCATGTAAATAATCACTATTAGTTAGAGAAGAATAAGAACATTGGTTTTTCTCTTTCCTCCTCCTTTTTCACTTCCCCTGTCTTTCCTTTCCTTCTCCTCTTATGCAACAATTCAATTCTAATCATATTTGTTTTCCATCACCAAAGTGTATAATTTATCCTGGGGGACTGGTGGTCAGGATCATTCCCTGTTTCTACTCCATGATGATGTTGTTTCTCTTTCTTTCTCTTTTCCTTTCTCTGTTGGTTCCCAGCGGCTCATAGGTGACACTGATCCTGACTCTTCCATGGTCGTGAGTTGACCCACCTTACTTTACTTGCCCTGCAAGTGCCACTTTTCTGTGGTCTGAATACCCCCTTCATATCGTGCAAAGAGATACTGTATTAACCCCCCAGGTAACCACATTGGACCACGGCTTGGGAAATGGTTAGGTCAGGAGGGAGGCAAGCTCCTGAATGCAGTGGGCGTCCTCATGCAGGAAACCCTAGAGAGCTGCCTTGTGCCTTCCTTCATTGGGGCGCTCCGTGAGGACAGTACCCATGAATCAGGGAACAGGCCTCCCCATGTCTCAACTTGAACTTCTCAAATCTATAAGAAATGTTTGCATTGTTTATATGCTGATTAATAATAGTTTTAATAATAGCCTAAGTAGACTGGAACAAACGCTTACCCTTTAGTTCCTCCAAGAACAGGGATTTACATTACCTTTAAAATGACCTTTACTTTTAAGCAGTATTAAATGACATGGCATTTGTATCACAATTCTTTAAGGCTTTAGTCTCTCCAATTAATAAATTGATAATTAGAAGGAATAAATGTTAAAGAGTCATGGTAATATAACAGCACATTGAGGGAAAAGGGATTTTAAATTAGGAGCATTTTAATAAAGAGTTTCTGGAGGTGATATCTGTACTATTCTGGTCTAATCTATCCCTGGCACTACCAGTGAGCTTCAGACAAACGTATGAGAGATCATTTATTCTCTCCATCCATGTTGGCAGTGGATTCCAGCCCAATTTAATACCTATCTGAGGTAGAAGAGATCTTCCCTAAGCAAAGGTACAAGTTGGTAAGTGTGCTGGACCTGCTCGTGATCCCCATCAGCAACTTGAAATTCACAACAGAACAATGACGATTCAAGGGAACATTATCTGGTTTGAAAGGGAAATTTACAAGTTGACTGTTCCAGGCTGATATCAAGACTGACATAGCACAGCAGCTGCGCTGTCCAGAAGTGTTGGCTGGGGGCAAAAGAGCTTGACATAAGTGACATTACAGTAGATGAAAATGAAATACACTTTATACCATAACCTATAATTTATACTGTGTTCCTTCTTCACTCCATATTGTTTTGGTTTATAATTTGATTTACCTTCAGTGATAGGTTTCTCCAAAACATTTTCTGTAGTAGGATGTCTTTCCTTTCCATCATAAGTCAATTTTGCCTCAAATAGCCATGATTCAAAAACAGCTTCCCCATGACATATGATGATTGGAATCCCAAAACCCAAGCACAGGAAAGAACCTTAAAAGGTGTTAGAGAAAACCAACTATTCACTTATTTAAAAACCCCTGTTAGAATTCAACAAATTTAATGATACAAAACTTAAAAGTCAAATAAAATTTGGAATAAAGCACTTCATCCCCCAAAGAAAACAACTTTCAGCCCAGATTAATATATCCTGCAAAAGTCTCTTTCAGAATTGTTGAAGAAGTAAAGCTTTTCCATAAGAGACAGAGGACATTAAGAAATTAATGACCGCACAGAAAGCATTTAAAAAACTGGATTCACCATTGAATTCTACCTGGACTTTAGGGAATGTTGCATGCCAAAACTCCTCAAATGCTTTAATGAAATTTAAAGGGCAAACATTTTGCAGAAGTGCTGCCAAACTCATTCTTGGAAGCTAGCATTACCTTGATTCCAAAACAAGAAAAGGACTCAATTTTAAAAATAAATCTACTGCCTAGTCTGTTTAGTGGACTTATACATAAAGATCCTCAGGGAGCTATGGCATATAGAATGCAGCAGATCATGAACAAGGTCGTACATCATGACCAAGTAGGTTTCATCCCAGGGATGCAAGGATAGTTCAATGTGTGTAAATAAATGTGTGAAGTGCATTACATAAACAGACATAAGGGTGAAAATCATATGAGGATCTCAATGGACACAGGAGAAGTCTTTGACAAAATCCAACACTCATTCTTGACCAAAATAGGCATGGAGGGAGTTTATCTCAACCAGATTAAGAACTTTTTGTGAAAAATAATCACTGCCAACACTATATTAAATAGGAGCAAACACAAAATCAGGAACAAGATAAAAATCTCTATTGTCACCACCTTTGTTTAACAATAGTATTCAGAACTTTAGTTAGAATAATCACATAAAGGAAAAAAGGGACATGTATAGAAAAAAGATGTTAAATTATCTTTATTTGAAGATTACACAAGCCTTTACATAGATGAGTGAAAAATTCCACCAGAAGATTTCTATAACTAATAACTAATGTACCAGCATACAGAAATCAGCATATGAAAATCAATAGCAATCTTGTACACTAGTAATGAACTGACCAGGAAACAAAATTAATAATAATGCAAAAATTTATTAAGAATTAACCTAACATAGGAAGTGAAAGTATCTAAAATAAACTGTACAGTGCCCTGAAAATGAAGCTCAAATAGAACATTAAAGAATGGAAAAATATCTCTTATTTCTGAATGGGGAGAAGTAATTGTGTTAAAATGGTCATACTTCCAAAATGTGTATATAAACCTAAAGAAACCCAATTAAAATACTGAAAGCATATTTCACAGAATTAAACTAGGCCATCTTAAAATGCAAATGGACCCAGAAGAGATCAAGAAATATAAAAGCAAGCCTGGTAATAAGAGCAAAGAAGGAAGCATCACAACCCCAAGTTTCAAGTTATAAAACAAAGCTATTGCTATAGAAACCACATGGCACTGCCATCAAGACAGACAGGTGAATCACTAGAAAGGAATAGCATTTGAGGAAATAACTCTAGTCACATTCAGTTGTGACAAATCATCCAAACACATACCAGGAGATAAGTCTCCTTTGTAACTGGTGCTGGAAAAATAGATTATACTCGTGCAGAAGATTTAATCTAGAATTATATCTACTACAAGGTAGTACAAAACTAAAATCAGGAGGAATTTAAGACCCAAATATTCAAACAGAAATTGTGCCGGGTGTGGTGGCTCACGCCTGTAATCCCAGCATGCAGGAGGCAGAGAGAGGAGGATTGTTGAGTTCGAAGCTTGCCTGGGCTCCATAGTGAGCTCAGAGCCAGCCTGAACTACAAAGCGAGACCCTGTCTCAAAAAAAAAAAAATGGTTAATCTGCTGGAAGATAAAATAGGTGAAACTCTTAAGACATAGGCAAGGACTTTCAACAGAACCTCAGCTGTATAAGAAATAACATCAAGAAATAAAATGGGTTTGTATCAAACTAAAAAAAGTTTCATCCCCCAAAAAAATCTAAGATGAGAGACAATCTATACTACAAAACAAATAAAGCAGCCCTAAAAATGGCATAAAAACAGAAAAAATAATGAACAGAACAGAAATCCTAGAAGTAAAACTATATATTTACAATCAAAAGTGTTAGGAACAGTCACTGAAGAAAGTGTCATGTCTTCAGAAGTCATGCTGAGAAATTGGGTATGAACTTGCAGAAAAATGAAACTAGAACCTCACTTATCAGGTGCAAAGAGAACACAAAATTAAAGACGGGTATAAAACTTAATGCTGTGAAACTACTAGAAGGAAATTTAGAAAAAAAAAAGACTTCATTTCAATGCTTTTGAATAAGATATCAAAAATACAAACATACACCAAAGGGATTTTGCTGAACCAGAAAGCTTCTGCTCAGCATACGGAATTATCAGTGAAGAAATTGTATAGATGTGGACAAAGTGATAGGGAATAAATGTCTAGAATACATGTAATATGTAAACACATGAATTCTAAAGCTCAAAATTTAAAAAATGACACACATAAATGAATACATAATGGTTTGTTTAAAAAACGAGCAGGTGACCTAAATAGATATTACCTCAGGGAAAATGTAGAAATGGCCCACAAGGGTAAAGAAGCACCCAAATCACTATTCATCAAGATGCACACTAAACTGCAAGCACATGTCGAGTACTCCTGTCAGAATGGCTGTCGTCTGAACTCAGCGTAGCAGGTGATGCTGAGGGAGTGGAGCAACAGGAAACCTTGCAAACCGAAGGAGGCAATGTAAATTAGTAGAAAACAGGAAAAACAGATTCCTCATGTGACCCAAGAAAACAGCATTTAGGATAACGAGGACTCTCTTGTATACTATAACCCAGGAATCTTATTTTCTAAGTACTTTTGAAACTGTAGATCGCCAGCTAGTGTAGCAGCTCAAGTGTTGCAGCGCCGAGCTCCTCGCAGCTGGTTCACGAGCACGAAGGATGCACTCGGGAGGTTGGGAGGCAAAGCGTGCAGCTTTATTCTAACACAGGCAGACCAGCCTGGGATCTCGCCGCAAAAAGGCTGGTCCCCAACTGTGCTCACACTAGGCTTTTGTGCCTTGCTTAGAGAACATTCTTGAAATTAGGGTGAGTTACACATAGTATCCTCTAACAGGTTAGGCCCTGCAATTCTATTGGTTACAAGCTTACAAGTTTCATTGGCTAGAACAATGTATAGACTACAAGCCCCATTGGTTAGAACAGGGCACAGATTTCCACCTGTACCGGAAGCAAGTATATAACGGTCCTCTTTAACAACAACAAAGGAACTTCTAAACTCAAACAAGCAGAGTATTGCGAGGCTCCAAACCTCGACTGTAACAAAAGCTGCATAGTTCTGGCAGCTCTACAGTGAAAGTAACAAAGTCTACAAAGTTAACAACAGAGTTGGCGGGAGGGGTCTACTTCAGAGCCTCCAAAAGGCAAGTGTAAACTCTACATGATTGGAAGGTCTTACAAATTCATTTCTCTCTTTGCCTGTATAGTAGTGTACTTTTGACTGTTGTGATAAATACTGTGAAATGATTCTAATCTGAACAGATGTAGAGACTGTGGGAACAAGAACAATAGAAACAAATGAGATATGTTCATAAGAACAGGGAGAATATTTAAAATGTCAGATATTTAATACATGGGGTTACATTCCTAATTCGGAGAAAACATAAGGACGATTCATGCGAAGGAAAGTAACTGAATGAGAACCGAGTTTCCTCTAAGGTTTAGTAAACATGTTTTGAGTATAAAGCAGAAATCTCAAGGCTCAAGGCATGCTAGATAAAAAAACTACAGAAGGAAATTTTCACATATCATGGGAGACTCTCCATTTCTGGAACCGAAGGGGGGAATAATATATGTAAATCAAAGTTACTATGTGACTGATGGCCACCATTTAGTATTGGCTAAAACTCCCAAATAATCAACCAAGCTTGTTATGTTTAATATTTGAAAACTGTGAAAAACTATGTTTGGTGCCAATTAATGAAGTATATAATAGGAATGCCCCGTGGCAGTAGGCATTAAGAGAAAGCCATTTGTGCACCAGGTGTCTCTTATGAAACAGTGTTTCATCTCAAGCCATGGATCCTTAATTCAAACACTTGGTTCCAAAGGTTCGTGATTTTCAAAATCAAAAATAAATTGTAACCAGTAGAGATATTTAAACAGCATTTCACAGCATGTGAAAATAGTTCCATATGAGAAGATTTAAATGGGTTTTAAATAGTGATAGGATCCTTAACTCAGCACAGAAACTTTCTGAGCTGCAGTACTAAAGGAGGTAATACCTGGATAGGTTCCATCATTTTTTAAAAACTGTAATTGATTTAGAAGTAAAATCAATAAGACACGTCAAAGCAGCAGCTAATAGTATTGCTGAGTAGGCCTCTTTGGAAAAGCTTGCTTATTAAATAGTTTAGGAATAGCTGAACTTAGCACATAATATATTTACACGTAAATCAGATTTCTAAAATTCTTAAAAATATACTTTATCTTAGCAGCTCAAGAATTAACCCTTTAAAATGTTCCACACCAACTTGTGTATCTAAACTTTCAAAACTTAGAAATTAAGGTATATGAAATACGGCATATCCTTTATAAATGTGGTTAATTCCTCAGACTCAGGGCGACTCAGATCATTCTTGTTTTAATAAACTAAAATCGTATTTTCAGTTGGGAAAAAAATATTCCCAAAAGCATTTTGCTACATTCATTATACATTATGGAAAAAAAGATAATTTCAATCTATATGTAAATTTTCCTTTGCAAGAAATGCGGCTGTGGCATAGAGAAAAAGAAAACAATAAAATTAAGCACATTATTTTCTCTGAACATTTCAGTTAAGGGCTACCTTAAAAAAGTCTTATACTTTTATTCAAAACTACACTTTGTAACTATTCTATCCAGGCCTCATTAAATTCAGCAACAGCACACGGGCTGCTGTGGTCTGCGCTGAGAACCAGCATCCTGAGAAGCTGAGGCCGGGGAATCATGAGTTTGAGAGCAACTTGAGCAAAAGAACAACTTAGGGAAAACTTGCCTGAAAAATAAAAACAAACAAATGCAGAAATAAATAGACTGGAAATATGGTTCAGTGTAAAGGCTATGGGTTCAATTCCTGGTGCTTCAGTAAACAGAGGTTAAACATAAATTCAAAAACACCAATAACATCAATGTCACTTGTATTATCTGCAAACATTTTAATGGGTGACGTTAATGTAAAAATTTCTTATTGTGGCATAGGAGGATATTGTAAATTTAAGTAGTTAACATTTAGGCAGTGATAAAATATAGTTTAATTTGTCGCTCATTAAATATTTAAATGAGTTAATATTAATTGTTAGTGCAAAAGGTCGTCTTAGCCACTTCAGATTGGAAGATAAATTAGTTTACATTTCTAAAATCATTTGTTCAGTTAATATTACAGAAGCATTTAAAAAACACTGCCTTTTGTGACCAAGACATTTCATCTCTAAAAATCTATAATAATAAAATAGCAAAATCTGGGTCATCAAACTGTGACATATTTATAAATGTTGATAAGAAATACAATTAGAAATAATGTTTGACTCTAAATAAATGCATACGGATATGTCTAATAAAAAATTCCATACAGCCAAAGTACAAAATATAAAAAATAACATTACATGTATTATTATTTAAATTTGGTAAAAATAATAAAGAGGAAACCTATATCACATGTATACACATTTAGACACTAATAAAATTGAAAAATAGGGTAATAGGCCTATATAGACAAAAAGAAAAGACTTAGAAAAGAAAACCTTCTCTTGTAGAATTGTGAATAACTTATTTATTTGTTTGTTTGTTTGTTTGTTTTTGAGACAGGGTCTCGCTTTGTAGTTCAGGCTGGCCCTGAGCTCACTATGTAGCCCAGGCAAGCCTCGAACTCAGCAATCCTCCTGCCTCTGCCTCCCGAGTGCTGGGAATACAGGCTTGAGCCAAACCCAGCATCTGTGGTATGAGGTACTGATTGCCAGTGGGTGTGGCCACCACACCCAGTATTGTTGTATGTGGTTACCGGGGATTGAACCAGGGACCTTGTGCTTGCAAGGCAGGCTCTGAAACCACTGAGCCAAATCTCTGGTGTAAATTTTATTTTTTGATCCTCTTATAATGAGCATGTATTCATTTCAGTATTTAAAAAAAAAACAGGCTATCAAGTTTAAGGATTTTACTTCAGGTCAAGCATTTACTTCATCATCTGTCATATTCCCAATGTTTAAAAGAGTTAACAGCTCAAATGTTAAACTTTAGTATTTTATTTGCCGAGAATTTAACTCATTCTCCATTTTGTCCTCTCCTTCTCAGATATGTCTTTAAAATCCCATCTGTACCAAAGTCATCAGAGTATAACCATCAGCTAATGACACTGCGATTGTATGCCCTGACTGAAAAATAGAGTGTAGGTTAATAAATTCTTCATAAAAATGACAGTGTCTTCTAGAGGGGCCACTACTGGAGACTGCTGGGTGATTAAACCTCCAGCAAGACACATTTGTTTCCTAGTTTTATACTTATTGATTCTGTAGTAATAACTGCAGTGCAGAATTACTGCTTCCATTACTTCAGCACAAGAAGCTCTGTTGTTGTTGTTCTAGCAGAACATTATGTTTCCTTCTTTACTTTTCAATTTCCTGGAAGTATCAACAAAAACAAAATGAGTTTAAAATGTGGCACCTAGGCTGGGCGTGGTGTCTCACGCCTGTCATCTCAGCACTCGGGAGGCAGAGGCAGGAGGATTGCTGAGTTCCAGGCTTGTCTGGGCTACATATGAGCTCAGGGCCAGCCTGAACTACAAAGCGAGACCCTGTCTCAAAAAAAAAAAAAAAATGTGGCACCTAAGATGTTAATTTAGCTCATCTAAAAATATAATGACAAATGTTATCAGCATTTCCACAAAACAAAACAATTCTAATATATCAGCATTTCAGATTATAATTAACTGGTCATACATCTGTTACTTTTAGGTATCTTTATGTTTATACCACAATAATATTCAATATTTAGATACGTTCACATCATTTCCAGCTTATTGATTTTTTTTTTTTTTTGAGACAAGGTCTCACTTTGTAGTTCAGGCTGGCCCTGAACTCACTATGTAGCCCAGGCAAGCCTTGAACTCCGCAATCCTCCTGCCTCTGCCTCCTGAGTGCTGGGATTACAGGGGTGAGCCACCACGCCCGACCAGTTTATTGATCTTTTATAGTGAAGTTCACAAAAGTGTTGCTCTTTCAAAGAAAGATGAAATGATAAACTTTATTATACTTGGATTTATAAAAAAAGTTCTATAAGAGATAGCATATGTAGTGAATGTTTAATTTAATATTTTATAGTAAAAGACACATTGTCATTCATCTCCCTCAAACACAGCACCTTATTTTGGATACTCTTATTTCGTTTTTCTTATCATTTTTCTTTTTAATTGATTTTGTTGGTACATCTTATATACACATCATGAACACAGTTGACACTGAGAGTTTATACAACTGTGTGATACACAACTTAATTCTCATATTTTCCCATTCCCTTGCCCACCCTACAAGTCCTACCACATATATATATATATATATATATATATATATATATATATATATATATGTATATGTGTGTGTGTATGTGTGTGTATGTATATATATATGTGTGTGTGTGTGTGTATATATATATGTATATATATATATAAGCTTTGTTTCCTTCTTAAAATTTTCTTTCATATCTTTATGAAATGTACTAAAAAATTTGGTAAAAGTTGCTACTCAGGGACTATAATGGAAAAATAGGCTCATAAAAATATCAGTGTATCCTCATCAGTTTGCTGGATCTGCTCCCTTAAAAACTCTGAGTCTTCCCCAAAGTGAAAAAGACTGTGAAAATCAAACATTTTGAACGGACTCAAGATGTTGTGGCAGCCACAGAAACACAGCTAAAGATACTCTACAAAGAATTTCTAGAACTGCTTCAGAAAGAGGCAGGAAAGTTGGGATGAGCAAGCAAAGGGATGTATTTTGAAGAAAATTGGTGGTAATGTGTTTTTTTCTGTAATATTTTTTTTTAATTTAAGCATCTTTTTTTTGTTGTTGTTTTTTGTTTTTTGTTTTGTGGTACCAGGGATTGAACTCGGGTCCTTCTGCTTCCAAGGTAGGTGCAGTACCACCTGAGCTAAATCCCCGGCAAGCATTGCATTTTTTGAAATACACTTGTCCATTCTAAATTTGACTAACAAAATTCTACTCCCATGAGTATAAAAATTCAATGGTGAAAGAACTTTATTTTCAAATGACATGAATGACAGGTCTCTTCTAACAATTCAGTATTCTGTAGTTGAGTGGCAAAGTGATAGTACTAATCATATTTTCTGCCCATTCTGTTTATAGTCATCAATTAATTTGAAAACAATTTTCAGCTCTTTTCCTTTTCCTTTTGACAAAGACAAATTCAAAATGTGCTCTGAGTGCCATGAAGACTGTTAGGAATTACAGATCTATCATGCCTAACTGTGTTTTAGCCTAATTTTATCTTTTATTTATTGAATACAATTTGAAATACTTTAGCTGTAATTTGAGGTTTTCATTAACCCCTAAACCAATTCAGTTTAGATTCTTTTAGATTAGTGTATTTCTCAGGTTTTTACAGTCGCAATTAGAGTCTACAGACGGTACCTTTTGTATTAATTAGTGTAGAATAGATGAGGTGTGACGGTTAGTGTTGACTGTTGACTGACTCAGAGACACCCGGGAGATCAGTTTTGTTTTTCCTGTACCTAGCAGATTAGGGAGGCCCACTTCTTGGCATGCCTGGGTATGTGATGGTGGCATGGCTCTGAGTACTGATCTGTTTGAGTTCTGTCCTGCTTCCTAGGAGCCATGTACTAAGCACCCCCACAATGCCTCTCATCCATGGTGTCTTTGCCTCTGAGCCAGCCAATCGCAGACAGACAGAAACCCTCATCCAAATTATCTTCTCCTTTACGTTTCAGCTGACAGGTATGTCGTCCAGCAATGGAAAAGCAGACACATGCTCTAGGAAAACACGTGGACCCAAATATGTGATAGCGCAAAACAATGAAAAGAACATTTTTCTTCTGTAGTCCAGGGAATGTCTGAGTTGACGGCAGGGCACAAGTCCCTTAACTTTCTGAAATCATTTGAAGATCAAGTTTGAGGGCAGCTTCTTTTCTTCAGCATGTAATTTCCACCATCACTCTGGAGATCTTACTCCTGGGAGTCGGATGAGAAACAAGCAGAGAGTGAATTTGAAGGATTGAAATAGAGGGGTTTACATTTCATAACACAATATAGTCATTATACACTTAAGCATCCATCAGAGGAAGAGGAAGTCATTGTTCCAGTTGGCTCCTGCACCAGGGTTGGGTCTTTCCCCTTAACCACATGCATCCTATTCTAAGGACACAAATGAGTAACATTCGGCTACTGAATACAGTCTACGTGGTTTAAATTTGCCTCAACATGTTCTACAGGGATATGAAGTGACAGAGAATGATGGACTCTCTTCGTCCATGCCTCAGAGAAGATCAAGACCGTGGAAAGGAAAAAATGAGGAAACAGGACAGAAGAGTCCCTAGTCCCTAGAACAACAAAATACTGTGGGTCAGGCACTTGAAATATTTCTTCCAAGGAACATAAAGAAAATCTTGGGTTTTTTTTTTTTCTTAAATTTTAGCCATAGTTTATAGTTCCAGAAAGGTAGGATCCTTTTCCATGTATCTGGTGGCCCTTGGCTGTACCCTTGGCAAAACTTCATTTTGATCTTCAGCAGCCCGAAGCGGGTAGAACAGAAGATGTCAGATTTTAAAATGTCCCCATCTGGGAGGCGCTGCTCGAGGTCGGCGCGCTGTCTCTCCTGGGGGGCCCGCCGGAGAAAGGAATTGGGGACCAGGATGCTGAAAGGATGAGCAGCACTGCGTCGAGGCCTGGATGCTGCAGAGGCCTGGGAAATATCAGCTATAGAAAGGCAGACCTCTGCGTCATGACTTGGCTGTTGCACTATGTGGACCCTTGGGATCCCAGCTTGGAGGCAGCCATCCTCACCATCGCTTTCAATCCATTGTTCTGGAATGTGGCTGCAAGATGGGAGCAGAGAACCTGCAAACTGAGCAGTGCCTTCCGGTCCCCACACCTGGCATGCTACTCCCCGGGCGGCGTCATCCAGCTGCTGATTGTCTTACACTCACACTGCTTCACACAGGCCATGCTGAGCCAGCCCAAGATGGAATCCCTGAATAACCTCGCCACCTACCGCCTGGGCCTTGCCTTCCTGGGTGTGGGCTTCGTGTTTGTGCTTTCCAGTTTCTTTGCACTGGGGTTCACTGGAACCTTCCTAGGTGATTACTTCGGGATCCTCATGGAGGCCAGAGTGACCACGTTCCCCTTCAGCGTCGTGGACAAGCCCATGTACTGGGGAAGCACAGCCATCTACCTGTGCTGGGCCCTCATGCATGCCAGTCCCACGGGCCTGCTGCTGACGGTGATGGCGGCCCTCGTCTACGTGATGGCCATCCTGCATGAGGAGCCCTTCACCGCCGAGATCTACCGTCAGAAAGCTGCCGAGTCCCACCGGAGGAGACGACAGGCTCTCAGGGGACCTGGCTGGCCTGGCCCAGGCCTGTTCTAGGGAGAGCCATTACTCCTCACCCGGGCCCAGCATGGGCCACTCCAGTGCTTTGGAAACCACTGCCTTGGGGATCCCGGGCATGTTACCATGTGGTCACCAAGCCTGCTGTGTTCGGCTGCACCCCTGTGCCTAAATCACCAATAAAGGCACCCTGGCCCCAGCAAAAAAAGTCCCCATGTGGAGTATCATTTTCCTGTTGGTGAGATTTTTATCATTCATATATTTATGGCCACATTCTCTGTCAGTCTCTCTCTGCCTCTCTTTCTCTGCACACACACACACACACACACACACACACACACACACACACACACACACCCCTTCTCTTGCTTTCACTCTCTTTCCTTAAAAGATGAGGACTTTCTTAAAAACTCTTAATATTGGTCTTAGAGAGATACTGTAGAGTGATGCTAAACTTCTCATACCATATAGCTCAGATCTTTGAATTGTTATGAGCTACATGACCTTGTTGTTTCTGAAGCAATAGAATTCCTTCAATTATGTATATGCTTCTGACAAAATCCATAGTCTAGGCATTTCTGTTGAGTGAATGCAGCCAATATTTTCCTAGACAGAGGTTTAAATTGGCTTTAATTTCTCTCGTCCGCTTCCACATGCCTCACTCTACACCCTCTGTTTTTCTCCCCCTCTATCTTCTCCATCACCTTTTTATGAAATAATGGGAATAATTGAGAAGAGAAACCCTAGTCCTATGAATTTTATACAAATGCAAGCTTTTGATTACACTGTCTTCATTTGCCTTAGGTCCTCAGAGTTATTTTCAGGCTTCTCACTTGTTATTCAGGGTTCAGAGCAGTTGGGTCTCCAGCCCTGTGATGCTTTAATCTCTGCCTTTCTTTATTCCCTTCAATCTTTCTTTAAAACTCACTAATTCTTGCCTGAGCTCAGGTCTTTCTTATAATTCATGGCTCAGTGCAGCAAATAACATTCACACACTTATTAACAACCCAGCTTTTTTCGTCTCCTCCCCTAGAGCTTCAGGAATAGTAGGCACTTGATCTCCCTTCCTAGTAATTGCAGGTAAGTGTTTTGAAATGTTTTTTTTTTTCCCCCTGCATAGCACAAATCTCCTCTCTTGAGAGGTTCCTTATAAATGTTCTCTGCATAGAAATCATCCACTACATGATTTCTGTTGTGCTGTTTTTGTTAGAGCAAAGTGATCCTATACAACATTCCATTTTATTTATTTATTTATTTTTTTAGACAGGGTCTCACTTTGTAGTTCAGGCTGGCCCTGAGCTCACTATGTAGGCCAGGCAAGCCTCAAACTCAGCAATCCTCCTGTCTCTGCCTCCCGAGTACTGGGATTACAGGTGTGAGCCACCACACCCAGGCAACATTCCATTTTTAAAAACAGTGCCTTATTTTATTTTATTTTATTTTATTTTATTTTATTTTATTTATTTATTTTTGCTTTTTGAGACAGGGTCTCATGTTGTAGTTCAGGCTGGCCCTGAGCTTACTATGTAGCATAGGCAAGCCTGGAACTCAGCAATCCTCCTGTCTCTGCCTCCCTAGTGCTGGGATTACAGGCGTGAGCCACCACGTCTGGCATTGTGCTATGCGGTGTTGATTGTTGGTGGGCGTGTCTCCACGCCCAGCATTATATGTGGTTACCGGGGATCAAACTCAGGTCCTTACACTTGCGAGGCAGGCACTGGAACCACTGAGCTAACCCTCCGGCCCCGACAGTGCTTTATTTTGATAGTCTGGTTTCTCTGTTAGTTATAGCCAATTGGACTGTAGAAACCAGCAATAATGCCTCATGACTGGCATTCTACATGTATTTAGGGACACTCAAAACAGTGGCCACATTGGAGGTTTCTTTCAGAGTTTCTCATAAAGGCACAATGAACTTAGCAGTGTGAGGCCCATTGCCTCACCTTCCACAGGTGCACACTTCTGTCAGCTGGTCACACCAAATTCTGGATACATGGACAATATAGTCTGAACTGCACAGATAACAAAAGGTGCAGTGTAGAGGCTCAAACCTCATTGGTTAACTTCTCAAAAGTAGCTGTATAGTACATGAGTAATTAAAATGAGACAAAATACATAAGGAAGAAATAAAATTAAAGTAAAATAAATTCCAAAGATGACATGACAGTAACCAGTGATATAATAGTCATTTTATAATGCCTGTTTTATGAATTGAAAGATTTCTTCCTTTGCTTACCTGAATAGTTCCTAAATCATTGTCCCTTCACTTATATTTTAGTGATGATAATGATTATGATGATAAGTGATATTTAAAATCAGAGAGAATTCTTTGATATTTCACTTTAGAGTAATGTTCAACTGGTAAAATAAATTAAAAAAAATAAATGTTTTTTTCAATAAAACTAATTTCTGAAAACCGTTACGGTTATAGACATGCCAGTAAACAGGCAAGTATTACCCTACTTTTAAAAGAAAACCAATATTTTCTAACAGCAGGAAGGATTCTCTAAGTCTCTATAATTCATTTCTATTTAGGGTTTCATGTTGTTGTTCTATATAATGCAAAATTTTGTTGTTAGAATTCTGGGCTGCAAAATAAATGCCATATAATGTATTTTTTAGTATTGGCTGTAGAGAATGTATCATTATCTGTTTATAATTGATACATCTGCAATAGGAAGATATTATTTTATCTTGAATTGAATCTTGCTCAGTAAAATAAACAGTGTATAGATGACAGTTCATGTATGAATAAAAGTCAAAGATAATGATTCTATTTTATTAAGCATTGACCTGAATTTATGTCATCGTTGTAAAACAAAATATGATAGATTCTATCATGTCTATATTTTGGATAAAAAACCCTGCGAGTTGACAGTGTCACGACTTACTCAAGGTTCAAAAATGAACCTGGAGATTTAGTTAAGTGGTACTGCACCTTGGAAGCACAGGACCCAAGTTCAAACCCTGGTACCGAGAACAAAAGAAAAAAATGAAAAAAAATTAAGATAGATTTTGAATAGCCATGCACATGATCTTAAAAGTTAGTCAGGATTGCTACTATGTTAGTATAGCAAACACATTAAAATACATTTAATGTGCTTCATCTACATTTATTTAATACAGAACTGATTAAGGGAGGTTAATGCTTTTACAGTAGATAAAGCAAATGTAGCACAGAAAGATTAATAGATTTCTCATGTCCACAGAGCCAATAGAGTTAGGATTCACACCCAAGTTGTTTGCATATTTAACTACTTTTCTATGGATAATTTCACAATGCTCAATTTCTACCAAAAGGGAAGATTATTAGAAGAATAAGGATTACACTGGCATGTTCAAAGGCACTGTGGTTGCTCGTGTATGTATTTGTGATGTGTGTTTCATAAGCCTGTTATATCCTATTTTCTATTGGTAATTGTTGGTTACAGACAAAATACATTCTATGGTTCCTCAGAAAAATAGCTTTGTTGATCTTAGAGCTCCCTACATTTTCACCTCTTTCTATTTTATTTTAATTTAAGGTTTTTTTTTTTTTTCCAGTACTGGGAATTGAACTCAAGACCTTGTGCTTGTGAGGCAGGAGTTGTATCACTGAGCTAAGTCCCCACCCATATTTTATATTTGCATTAGTACATGCCTGCAGTACATGATAATTCCATTCATTGTAGGAAACTGATACATGAACACAACTCAATTTTTGTACCCTTGCTCTCCACACCACTCTTATTTTTGCCAGCATCATATTCATTCATATATACCTATAATCATAAAGTTGCTTATCATATAGATTAATAATGAGACTAATAAGCCCAAAATAGATAAACCACTTATACTAAATCAAGGTAAATTTTAGATATATTGTTCATGCTGGCTAACAATAACATTTTCCCCTCTTATTTTTCCTATTATCTATTTATCATTCCACACTTTACTTAACTGTTTCACTTTTCATATAAAAGAATCTGTGCTCAGGCTGGGGATTTAGCTCAGTGGTTCTGGTGCCTGCCTTGCAAGTGCAAGGTCCTGAGCTCGATCACAGTAACTACATACAGTGCTGGGCGTGGTGGCTCATGCCCACCAGCAATCAATACCACATATCATGGTTCCAGTGTGGTGGCTCATGCCTGTAATCCCAGCACTTGGGAGGCAGAGACAGGAGGATTTCTGAGTTCAAGGCTTGCCTGGGCTACATAGTGAGCTCAGGGACAGTCTGAGCTACAAAGCAAGACCCTGTCTCAGAAAAAAAAAAAAAAAAGAATCTGTGCTTTCTAAGCTTGTGTCATCTATTTTACTACTAAAGTTGACATTAATTAGGCAAATAGAACAAGTCCTTGTCTACATGTATCTTTTTATTCTTCATTTTAAATCAGTCCAAATCAAATATATTTTTCCTCACTATCATGGTTTAGGTCTAAAATGCCCTCCACAAAGTTTCATGTGTTCTACAGTGGAGCTTTTACTGATGACTGGACCGTGGGGTACTATTCTCACCTTTGATGAGTTCATATGTGAGCAGACTGTTAGGTGGTAGGGCTTAGTTGGAAAAGATGGACATGAACGTTTACTTTTGAAGAAATCTCTTCCTCCACCTCTTCCTATTGCCATCTCTGCTTCCTGGCTGTCATATGTAGGGCAGCTTTCCTTCACCAGACCTTTGCACCATGATGTTTCTGCTTTGGAGTCAGAGAGATAACCATGGACTACACCCTCCAAAACAGTGAGTCAAAATAAACTTCCCTTAAATTGTGTCAGGCATTTTGTCCCAGGGACAGGAAAGTTGATCGATACATTTCCTGAAGGAAAATAATAGGATATTTCACTTATTTACTCATCCATTTATTTATTTCCAAAATCTTCAGAAAAGTGTCAGGAATGAACATTATTTCCTCAGTCTACATTTAAGGAAACTGAGACATTGATGGATTAATTAAGCAGATGATATCACTAGTTAAAGAATTCTCTCCAGTGCCAGGAATACATCAGAAAGCTATAAAATCATTTTGTTCAGTTCCCTTAGGTAATATTAAAAGAGAAAATTAAACAAATTCATTATTACTGTTCCCTTAAGATATCAGTTACCAAATTGGGAACAGGGAAGGCGACTGTGAGTGCCTAACTCAGTTCTTCTACTTACAACCTTTATTAATGGTTTAGCAGACTCATTAATGAGCATCACCTACTAAACTAGTGTGTTCCTTGATAGCTAATTAAGCAACGTGAACTGATGAGAATGATCTACACCTGGAGCTCCATTTTTGGAAGAGAAAAGGCTACTAGGAGGTGACATCATGTTGATTTTCTAAATATAAATTCCAGGCTACACTTCATTATATATTATTTTTGTTATGATTCTGTCATCTTTAAATGGCTTCAAATGAATTTAATATTTTCATTTGCCAAAGAAGGAAAGCTTTACTTGAATAGAATAAAATATTTTAGCATAAACTCATTGGTTCTCAGAATATTTCCTTCCAAAAATATTTTTTCTTCCAATTTAACATGAAAGTAAGAAATGGTTTGTGATATTTCATTTCTGACCTATGTGCCCAAACTAATGACACTCCTAAACATTTAGTTAAGATAGTTAAACATATTCTTTTGATTCATTTGCTATATCATTAATAATTATAAATGCATTCCGAATGAAGAATGGTACATATTATTGTGCTAAAGTAGTTTTGATCCATTGTTCCAGATATAACATTTTCCAGATGATTTTTCAGCTTCCCCAACTTGTCTCTCTTTCAAGGTCAAGAAAAAGATACCATAATGAGAAAAGAGAACAAACAGCAGCTAATGGCAGGAGCAGTTCATAAAAAGCTGTTATGGCAATTCCACCCAGATAGCAAAGGAATGCAACATTTTCACTGAGCACTACCTGACAGATTCAATAATCAAGGGAAAGCCTTAATTGATGACACTTCATTAGCATAATGAGTTGAAGCTGGGAAAAGAGAGTCCCTTATTAATTAATCAAGCAAAGCACGAACTGTTTCATTCTCCTACACTCTGCCATTTTCCATTAATCAAGAAAATGTGTATTAAACTCATTTGAAATCTTGGCATGTGGATGATCATTCCAAGGAAGAGAGGCGGTAGAAAGGTCTGCCCAGCTGCACACATCTGCTCTAGATTCACATGTGGCTCCAGTTCAGTTTTACAAGGCTGAAACCATACACAGAGGGTGCAGAGATAGCAGTTCTCCAAGACATGTAAATTGGCATCTCATTAGGAAAGCAAAACAATCCCATCAACCACAATAGGAATAGAGCAAAAAAAAGATAAAAAAAGAAATTAATTTCATCTCCCATTCCTTTGTCTGTGGTTCAAACTTGTTTCATCAAATATACAATATGGACATCAACAGATCCTTGGCATTAACCTGTTCAACATCCATACCTGACTCCACATTTATAGTTTCAGATTCTGTGTGCTTCACTCAGTATGAGAGGAATGAGTTTGAAGAGTGTGCTGTGGTACAAAACAAGCCAGGCTTCTTAGGTCCCCAACTAACCACAGGCACAGGTGTCGAGGAGCAATGCTAATGAGGTTAACAAGCCAAGATCAAGACTGTGAGATCCCTATAGCAGAGTGGACTAGAAAAGAGAATAAAGCCGAGACTCTATTGTTGTAAGGTCACTTCCCTATGATGTTACCTATAGCTGTCAGGTGAGAGGTGACTGACTGCACATTAATAAGCCAGAGAGACTTAGTTTATTAGCACAATTTTGGAAAGAGAGCACACGTAAACAAAGAATGTGTATTTGTACTTTAGCTCTAATTTTGAGACTTATTGCCGTTCAGATTGCTTAGTCCAGTCCGTTAATGTGCAGAAGTTTTGACCTCTCAGACTCTATAGAGTCTGGGTGAGAGGAACCCATCAGTGAATTTTATCTCTTGTCATCTCTGATCAGGTGTCATCTAGTAAAGCCACCAATTAGAGGGAAAAAAAAGACGACTTACTAAACTGAAGCAAATGTATTGCAATTTAAGAATGATGGTTTAAACCTCGTACTTACAGCAAAACTGTCTGTACTAGTGACTCCATGCGCTGAATATCAATTGTATCCTTACTGATGGTTTGGACAGACTGAAACCTTTCTTCTTACCTATAGGTGCCAGTGATTTCTGTAGTTGTGCTCTAACAAAATAAAGGCCACTAATCCTTTGTGAAGACCAAATATGAACAGTTCCTCTTAATGTTGGAATGCAATAGCTACACGGCAGCTACATAAACTAAGTTGTGTAAAGCCAAGGTCACTTGAACTGCATCTATATATTTCATATTTTATACTTGATAGTTCTTAGGCTCCCTGTTTCCAGTATTAGTGAAAAAAAATAAGAGCTCTGATCAAATGGAACACAATTTTACCTACTGCCTATTTATCAGCATTATTTTTAAGTGCTTGATGATCAAAAAAGAAATTTGTTTGACAGAGAAATGACACATCTAAATATTCCGGAGGGTGCATTAAGCACAGTAACACAATAAATTTACATCTAAAGCACTTCTGGCGTTCTAGAACTTAAGTGCAGTGATACACACAGATCACCAGTGAAGGGCCATTACTGGTCCAAGGCTCTTTCACGCCAGCCAAATTAGTCCCGAGTGCTGAATATTAGCAGGCTGAGCTCAAAGTGGAAACCAGCACTACATCCTTATAGGGCAATACCCTCTATCAATTTGAGAGAGCTCAGCTTTGTGGTGAGGAAGGTTTTACAAAAATTGATTATATTTTTCAACTTGAAGGTAGCTGAAGCTATCACTTGGATCATAAGTTGATAACCAGGGACTGCATGTCCTACTAGCTACTTTTACAAATAAAACATTTCATTGATTTTTCAAGACTATACAGATTCCTCGTTGCCATAAAGTTGGCTTAATGTATACAATAGAGTGTATTCTATGCATACAAAACAAAAACCTTCCTTAAGTTTGTGATAAAAATCATTCTATATCAGATTCAACAATTTTTGAGTCAGACTTTACTGGAAGACTCAGAACTTTTCACTGTATGTTGAATAAAAATCTTTCTCTGTCTCTGTCTCTCTCTCTCTCAATGGGATGAATTATTTGGGTTATCAGTAGTCCTTAAGTAAATTTCAGAACTCATTTGAAATTTAAAAAGTTTATATACAAAATCAAATGTTAGCATAAGTGAATAAAAACAAAAAGGCAGAATCACGGTAATTATTTTTACTAGATACTAAGATACGTCCCTTATCAGAGATGCTTATTTCAAGAAATGTCAGGCAGTTGCTCTTTGGTAAAGTATAGATCTTATCTAAAATTATGAAAACAATAAGCTAAAAAGTTAAGAGTTGAGTAAATTGAAAACGTGATCTTAGTCTTCATAAACTAAGGGTACAAAATAAGGCTAAACTAATTGCTATTTATACAATACAAGCATTTAAAAATGCACAGATGGTTTATTCAGTGGAGATTTAAGAATTTGTATCTGGAGTGAAATGAAGTTGAAAATATACACAAGTTATAAGAATATTATTACTAGATACAGAAACTTTAGGACAACTTTACAATGCAGAAAAAGATATATTTAACTTAAGGTTTACTATTGCCCATAAATGTGTAAAAACAGTTGGGAACACAGCAAACAAATGAAGATGGACTGTTTTCTGTAGTAGATACAAAAGGGAAAGATACAGACTTTTATTGGCTGAGTAGATTTTCCTCTGTGTCCAGCATTAAGGTTTGCATATAACAAAGAACAATTCCCTAATGTTAAGAGGAAACAGAAAAGTATCCTCTGTAATTTTCAGTCTTCATTTATACGTACCTTAGCACATTCTGTAGTTGACAGGTAATAGCATCCTTTCTACTTATCATCGTTTAATATTTCCTGAGGATCCTCTGGTACATTGTACATGATATATGTGGATTGAAAGCTCATGATGGCAGAGAGAGAGGAATGCTCGTCTAAAAAGATGAGTAAGTCAGGCCCCTGGGCTGGCACAGAGTGAGAATACTTACTCTAGATTGGCCTGGCAGCTCCACAAAAAGGGTAGAAAATATAAGGGTGGAAAATAAACCTATACCACTCTTTATTGCTAATGCGTCTTCTGTCGCTTCGCTGAGAACAACAAATACACCCAATGATCCTTGATTTAGAGATATGAAGATAGTTCATGCTATTTTAACACAATGTCTGAGAAAATGAATAAAATTTATATTCTTGACACTTTTATCTGCTAGAAGCATAAGAAAGTATTCTTAATAACTGGAAAACATAGAAAAATTAAATTTGACCTATTTTACTAAGCAGCACTTTAAAGTAAGAGATTCAAAATTTTCAAGTAGTATTCTAAAAAAGTTGCAAATAAATCTGTGTATTTTATCACTTGGACTTCTATAACACTCCATTCTTGGGTGTGTCATAACTAGAAATTATTACTTTACTTCATCTAAGGAAACTTCCAGAGGATTTGAATTTCAGAGAGAATTTATCCTATGATTCTTCTATGGCAAAGTAAGGATCCAAATCGAAGACTAAACATTTTTTATAAAGATGAAGCTACTTTTCTACCATGAATATTTCAAAGAGCAGGAATTAAATTCATTAGAAAAATCAAGGTCAATTTAGAACATCAATGTTTATGTACGAAATTTGCAGGCATAAATATTCCTGGACTCCCAGGAAAGGCAGAAATGCAAATGTAGAGGACTGTTAAGAAGCAGCGCAGGACCTAATAAACTTGTCATCTCCTCCGTGAGCATCTCCACCCCAGGCAGGCCTCAAGGCAAATGCTCCTCTTCTAATAATGTTGTAGTCTCGCGTCATCTTGCCTTTCTCTGCAGTTTTTACAGAGAATTATTCAGAATTTCATACCCAGGTTACAGTTTGAAAGCAGCCTATGGAGAGGACAGTAAGAAACAGAGCATTTGTCACAATTTAGAGCCTCTATTAAGGTGTTTAATTAGCTTTAACTCTCTTAAGAAGTTAATTCAGTGTGTTCGATTATTGGGAAGTTTTAAAACTTGAGTTTAGAGTTCATTTGAGGGAGTCTAGGATTTTTATTGAAGTCAAAACCCATGACTGCAAATTCCGTAAGCGTCCTCACCAGCCAACAGCATTCCATTTGTAGTTAACACCCTCCCAGAAAATTGATGAGCACTCACTGGGTCATGAAGGCTGGTCAGATAGGAGGGGGGTCCTGATTTTTCAAAGTACTTTGGTACCTCAGTGATTACTACCTTTTTATTTAGGGTCTTCCCTCCATTTTTGTCATTCTTCAGTTTTTTCTGACCTTACATTTCTAAGCTAATGTACAACTGATGTAAAGAAAGGATCTAAATACAGTCTTTTCAACAAAGACACAAGTTCATGAATTTTAACTTCTAAATACTATCACTTTGTAATCATAGTTACAAAAATTTGTGACCATTCTGTGTATCCCTGTGTTTTTGTATGTACAGATATGTATACAAAGTGTGGTAGGGGCTGGGGATTTGGCTCAGGTGTTCTGGTGTCTGCCTGGCAAACACAAGATCCCAAATTTGATTCCCTGGTACAACATGCCACAATGCCAGGCATGGCGGCTCATGCCTATAATCCCAACTCTCAGGAGGCAGAGGCAGGAGGATTGCCTAGACTTTGAGGGTAGCCTAGGATACATATTGAGATCAGGGTCAGTCTGACCTATAAAGTGAGACCCTATCTCAAAAAAAAAAAAAAAAGGTATATTTTCAAGACTGTCAAATCAACAGATATTGACCGTTAGTGGAAAAAAAAAAAAAGTCTTGCTTAGTTGCTTCAAATTAGAATAAAGATCATAAGATCATGGCTCCTTATCAAGTTCAAAGGGGATAATGTAGATGAACTCAATTATAAAAATTATACACTTGTAAGTAAATGCTATGAAAATTAGTTCTGAGAAAAAGAAAAGTCTAACATTTTATTAACTCACTGAGGTAGAGAAAGTATCATCTATGTATTTGGAAGAAAAGTGATTACTGGAACATGAGGTAATCACAATAGTACGTGTTTATTTTGGCTTTAAAAAATTCTCTATTTCTCTCACAGTTATGATTATACAGTAACAGAAAATAGAACCATCACCTTCATAAGAGGAAAAACACTGAGTCTATTAGCAAGGGAAATATCCAAATTGCCTTAGGCACAGAGCTGTTTTAACTAGAATAAGAAGAGAGAAGTTCCTGCCAAAACACACTTCTCCAAATAACATCACTGGATTATCCTCAGATGCATAGGATGCCTAAGACTGGGTATGTGGAGAGACATTTACTACGGCTCCTCCGGACCCTATCTGGAAAGAAAAGAAGTGATACTTTTTGAGTCCATTGAAAAAAAAAATCAAAAGATTAATGTTCTTCCTTTCCGTTCCATAAATCCCATCAATGATATTCCTCTAGGGGTTTAAAAATGTGCTACAATTTTCCCTGCATGTTACTCTTTCACTTTCCATATGGAATCAATCATTAAGTCCTCTTGATGTTCCCTATCACGCTTTTCACATATGTATTCCTTGCAATCCCACATGTCTGAATTCATGCTCTGTGCACCTCCCGAGAAAAACAGGAGCAAGATAAATAATTCCTGAGACCAGGTTTTAAGAAGACTGAAACCTGAAACCAGCACACACATTACAGGTTTAATTGAAGCTGAGATTCTTTTCTAAGGAAAAGGGGAAAATCAGAAAAAATAAGTTAGGCACAAGCAAACAAATAGGACAAGTGGATTGAACATGAAGTTAAAAGGATGCATGTTTACTTATATGTGATTTCATAATGAGGAAAAAAGGTAATGTGAAAAAGTAGAAATGGAATATTTAGAAGAAAGATAATATTGGAGGTTTCTAGGAAGCCTGTGCTATGTTTTGGACAAAGCAATAGAGTTATAAATCCCATAAAAGATGGGAAAGACTTTCCTACACCTATTCTGTTCAAAGTAACACATTCTTTAGAATTGACTTGGACTCCTGCTGGTGTTTCAGAAGATATAGAGATGTAGAATAAATGGACTGAGGGATGTAAATGATTAAATGATGATCCTGTTAATAGCTCTTGTTGAGTTACAGTGTTTCAGAGAGTCTGTGTCTGTGATATTTAGCTGCTAACATTGTCCCTTTAAACAACATTCACAGCCTTTTTTTTTTTTTTTTTTTTAAGACAGGGTCTCGCTTTGTAGTTCAGGCTGGCTCTAAACTCACTATGTAGCTGAGGCAAGCCCCGAACTCAGCAATCCTACTGTCTCTGCCTCCCCGAGTGCTGGGATTACAGGCGTGAGCCACCACGCCCGGTACTGTGGTGTATGGTATTGATTGTTGGTGGGCGTGAGTCACCACGCCCAGCATTCTATGTGATTACCAGGATCGAATTGAGGAACTTGGGCTTGCAAAGCAGGCGCCAGAACCACTGAGCTAATTCTCCGGCCCTCACAGACATTTTTGTTAGAATTAAATAGGAGCACAATGGGCATCTAGTGTCTGTGCAGTGAACACTGATGCTAGAGAACACCCTATGATACACAGGATAGCCCTTTAACACAAAGAATTATCTGCCTCATAGGCCAACCTCATCAAGCTAATCTGTTCTCACAATAGCCAAATAACCAAAGCTCTAAGATAGAAGACTGGATGGAAAATTTATTATTTCCAAATACTCAAAGTTTTGCTTGCTTGATTTAGGTTGTATTTTGTGTGTCTTCACATAAATCACAAAGGGATTATCTTGTATTCTTGTGGAACTTTGTTATTACTTAGAATGTTCTCTTTACCCAATGATCTTATCTGAAGATTGACAAATATTCTTTATATAAGTTTGGTTGCTCTATGGAATTAGAATCAATTCTTTGCCCCAAAAGATTCTCCCTCCTGTATAACCTACCATTTTTCTCACCTTCAACTCTTTTTATCTGCATTTACACATTGTTGGAATAACCTATCATTTACCTCACCTTTAATTCTTTTTATCAGAGTTCACACATTGTTGGAACTTTGGCATATTAATAATAAATACATAATAAATAATTTGATCTGGGCATAACATTATTTTGTGTTTTTTCCATATGTCAAAAAACTACATGACAATTGTGAATATACATGGCATTGTACAACAGAAATATTTCACCAAATACTGCAGGATAACATATCAATCCATAGTGAAGCACTACTTAGAACTAATACACACAGTCCAATAACTTTTTATTCTCCATTATATCCCAGTGTGCAAGGTCATTTGTCAAATATATTTTTCATTCATCAGAGAACACAAATACGCTGCCACAGCCCGGAAGAGCAACCAAAGCATTCAGATGTGCTGCCACTTTCCTGGAAACACAAAGAACGATGTATTTATTTAATTATGTTGTGCTAGAAACTCACAATATTTAGCTGCTTCCAACTCATCTGCATAATAACAATTACATGGAATGAGTTCTAGTGCTCAGACACATTCATTTAGGAGGTATTGTTCTTTCCTCATGAATTATATATCTCTATTCATATAGATACTTTAGATTCAGTGCATGTTTGCAGAAGCCTCTTTGTGACAGCCTCGGCAATGTCTCTGTACAGAAATAAAAATAAGGAGAGAGCTTGAAACCCTTTACTGCTCTTAGTACATAAAGAATCGAAAATGGAATGCACCAAAATTTTAGATATTTAGAACTTTTGATAAATATAAAACCTTTTCCAACCACACTGTTTTAAATTATAGAGGGAAATAATAATGCAACAATAAATTAGTCTGTATCATGTGGAGTAGCTTTAGAAAACAAATTTACTTTTCTTTCCACAATATGCCAGGGAAAGTATCTCTTCCTGATGAACTGTCCACAGTTTTTATTTCTTAATGTTAGATTATTTATTGCTCTTTCAAAATGGATCAGCTCTTGTCAGATATTTTATGCATATTTTATTATTGATGATAAAATCTGTTTATGTGAGTAGAGTAAAAAAAAAACACATTTTTCCTGATGAGCTAGTTTTTCTGTAGAAGCATAGTTCACTTTTCCTGAAAAAATTAAATTTGATTGCTTACTTAAATTATGTGTCTGCTTAGCTCTAAATTAATATTATCACATTTTGAGGTGACATGCTGACTGCATCATTTAGGACACATAAGAAGTACTATAGGAAACAAATCTTTACCTCTATGAGGATGAAATCTCCAAATTTCCACACATCTAAATAACCAAGTAAATATTTTAAAAAGAACAGAGTAAATAAAGATCTCTGTCACTCCGGATACACTAAGCCACCTTATCTTTGACAAAGGAGCCAAACATCCCCAATGGAAGAAAGACAGCCTCTTTAACAAATGATGCTGGAAAAACTGGGCTTTAACCTGCCAAAAGCTAAAGCTAGACCTATCTCTTTCACCATGCACAAAACTAAACTCACA